>JACJUY010001010.1:31013-47568 GCA_014220935.1 Platorchestia sp. MABIK | reverse complement strand
TAAATCTTAACTTCAATTTTCTCACAGTGCTCGAAGCTCGAAAGTCTCAACTATTTATTTTCCATAGTTTCAACACAAACTATCATAATTAACAGAAATTATAGTTTGAATTGTAGCCTGGTTCATGGACTGGACTGGTATTCTGATAAGGATTTTAATGAGCTTCTCGTTTTTAGGGAGAATTAAGTATTTTCATCAGTTATGTTGCTTATTACACTGTTTTCCGTGAATCCTTTTTGTCTGTTACTAGATCCTCACTGTACGGTTCATTGCATGATTTTCTCGTTCGCTTGACGTATTCTCGCTCAACTTCTGCTCATCGCATCAGGTCCTCGAGATGCTGCAGAAACTGTGCTGTGTCTGCACGGTGAGCCAAGTTGGTCGTTTTTGTACCGACACGTCATCAATGTGCTCACTAAGGCCGGCTTTAGAGTTATAGCTCCGGATTTCATTGGGTTCGGCAAGTCGGATAAGTACACGCACCCTGAAGCTTACACGTTTGACCTCCATGCCATGTCCCTCAGGCTTCTCCTCGATCATTTGAAGGTGAAAACTGCACGAATAATCTTCCTTGATGATTTGTTTTCGGCCGTTTGATAGTTATGAACGGATATTCTACAGGGTGGCGCAAAAAGAACGCATGGATTTTCAGTCAAGTCCAAAGTGCGTAATTGCGTTCTTTTTGCGAAATGCGTAATTGAGTTCTTTTTATTTTAATGCTAGTTTTTTCGTCGTTTTTTGAATCATTTGTACTCAAATATTCATACAAAACATTTTTTGCCCGTTTAATTTATAAATTTTTTTCGTTGGGTGTCTTAGTATTGGCTGGCTTCATCCGATAAGTAACTGAGTCATGCATCCTTTTTTTCATTTGCTTTAATGCTTTTACAGCTGAAAATTCGGTCTCAAACCGCGAATGAATGACTAGGGCAAGTTTTATTTTAAAAGAATTTTTTGTTAACTTTTATCGTTGATAATAATAATTTATTTCGTAAAAAATTGCTGATTACTGAATTGAATCTCTACTTCGTTGAGAGTAATAGAGCACACTATTGGAATTCTAAAAATATGTATAATTGCTAATGAACTGTGATGGTATCGTAAAAAAACATTTGTCCTTCGGATATGCTTGTTAACAACTTTGCACATAATTTTAGCCGCGATAATGACGCATTGGGGTGATAATTGTAGCCGTCTCAGTCTGGAAATAAAGATTCAGTCCTGTGAAGCGTATCTTTGATTCATAGGATTGTTTGCGTGTTTGTGCTAATGAGCATATTTTCAAATTGTATTTCTTGAACGCGTAGTTATAAGTTCCACAGAGACCTTGCTGTACATCAGTTTCATCAGGTGTTTGTTCAGTTCTACGAATTTGTGAAAATATTTTTGTGTTATTTCAGGTGAAAAACCTGACGCTTGTCTGTCAAGACTGGGGTGGCTTGACAGGGCTGAGCGTCGTCAAGGATTGTCCCGATAAGTTCTCTCGTCTTGTTATCATGAATACTGGACTGCCCGATGGAAGTGATTTCACCCTTTACAAGGTGTGGAAACTCACTCCTTTCATGGTGTGGAGAGCAGCGGTGGATTTCCTCGGAAAAAATCTTCCCATCAAGATGGTGTTCCGTTTGGCCATGAAAGGCGTCAGCAAAGAGGTATGCAAAGGGTTATACTAAGACGTACTTAGGTGGTCAAAAATGAAATTTTCATTCTATCATTTGAATAAATGGTGGTGCTGAAGAAGGTGGAGGGAAACTTTTTTGAAAAAATATTAGAGAAAAAAGAGGAAATTTTAACACTCATACGATCAAAATCTCTGGAAATACTCGTTTTATTTTCATATTCGACGAACTTAGTTAGACTAAATTTTCATTTTCCTGATGGTGACATTGTTAAAAATTAGAACGTAGCTATTTAGTGGTAGGTTCGAGCACTTCAGAGGCACAAGGCTCTGTAATCCACTTCATTACTGGCACTAAATTACCTGCCTTCATGGTCAATGAGCGAGCTTGTTCTTCTGAGCGTAATGACCAGTAACAAGCATGAACAGGAATTCAAATAAGTGAGAACACTTTATAGTAATTTTAATTACCTAGCTAAGAGTTACGACATAATTCACCCGCGTATCTTCTACGAATGCATACGACGCGCGGTTTTTGCGATGCTCCTCTCCGTTTCTTAGAGGTTTGGACCATATTGCAACACCGGCAGCGCTGATCTTTTGAAAAACTCGGTGGCTGATTCCGACTTGCATGCCTGTAGTGAATCGAGTCACGATAGTTATGTTATTAGCGCCCGTGCGCTCTCTACATTTTTCCTTAATTTGTGTAAAAACTGCGTAGTTTTGGGTTGTCTATTGCTCAGAGCTATACTAAAAATTCTAGTTCGCTATGTTGGAGTCAGATTTTCAAAATGCACCAAGTTGTACCGAACAGCTGGCAGCGTGAGTATTCCAACTCGACTTGCTACGTTATGTGCGTGTATCGAAACTTTACCATTACGATATTCAGCTAATGTTGAGCATAACTTCGGGGCATTTTATAACTGACTTACGCGCTGACTCCGTATTGGTACGTATGTGTGCCGGTGTAAATGAATAACAGTTAAATTATTTCAATCCCTTTTTTGAGAAAGAATTTTCCATATTAGGTAAAATCTCATAATGAAATTTTATTTTCAGAGTTCTTTATTTTCACTATGAAAATATATGAAAACAGTGAAGTCAGTTTTCAATTCTCTACTTTTAAACTAACCTAACTAACTAGCATCGGCGCAGTTTTGGTTGACGTTTTCAGGTGTGTGCTACTACTATGAAAATCAAACTGATGGTGAAACCATGGGACAAATTAGCTCGCACGTTTGTTTTTAGCCAGTATATTTGTGAAGTTTTCATTAGCTCTGGGTATATTTGCTCTCGTTTTATTCTTACTAGTCCAACCCCCTTTATTTGAAATAAGAAAGAAGGCAAAATGAAAGGAAGGCCGCAAGAGATGAAAAAAATAAATCTTTCGAAAGTTGATGAAGCCGCATGCACACGGCCCGTCAAAGTATTAGGACTGGAGCTTGTATCACCGATACGCTCATCACACACTTTCGGGTGGCTTCGGACAGACAGACAGACGGACGCGGCTCTTATTACAGTATAGATTTTTTTACCGTTGAAGAACTTACTAACATTTGTTCAGTAAACTATGATTTTTATACATTATTTTATTTATGATCCCAAAATTCTAAATTTATTTCTTTTGTAGATTGCATTTGCTCAAATTATTTTTCTATTTAAATATTTAATATTATTTTTCCATTAAAGTACTAAAAATTATTTTTCCACTAAAAATATTGAAAACTATTTTGAGTGATTGTTATTTAAGAATGTGCTAATAATGTTAAAGTAAAGATAGATGCTCTGAATTTGCGTAATTTTTTCTAGCATCAATTATAGCGAGTTACTTCATTTCACTGATAATCATTCCTAAAGTGTTGTCCTTTTAGTTGACCGTCGGAAGACATCTTCCAGTGATGAAAACATTGCGTTTTAAGTGCCGCCTAAATAGTTAAAACTTCCATCTGAAGGTGATATTTCGATATTTGTTTTTAAGAAATTATATACTGACGCCTGCAATAATTAACAAGTAACTCTCTGAAGTCCTTTTTCTTTATTTTTCTCTTTTAACTACACTGAGCTGTACAGTTGTAAGTTCGATGTAGCATGATGAAGCAGTTTTTTAGAAAAAGCTGAAAGTCATGACGATTACATTAGCTAAACACTCTGTAACCAATTAGCACTAAACTTTCAATTGGAAATAGCTCAATATTTTATTAAATAGAATCATTACTCTAGCTCACTGTTTCAAAAAGTGATCTATTGCTACTCCAGTTAGCGTTGCGCGTTTCTGTATTCCAAAATGTAAATAGATGCGTAATCTGAGCCTAGGATAGTAAACAAATCATCTCACTTATCTTCTGATGAAAAAACTCTGAAATTCATTTCTTTGTGTATGTGTAAGATGTGCGTCTTGTGCTATGTTTTTTATAAATCACTTTTGGTCAGCCATTTTTTCAATATTGAAATCATTTAGGATGGTATTTCAGTCTGCTTCGGTCAAGTGTTTCATGTCTGTTCTTCTTTCATTTTAACTTATAGTGAAGATAATCCAATGCATTATCCAAAATATTTAAAGCCTTTATAAGCTTTTAGTCATCTTGGCTTGGATCCAAGAGAATATATTTTATTGTTTCTCCCAATAACATAATTAACTCCTGAAACGGCTAATGGCCACCTCTGAAGGTTTGTCTATCAATGAAGTCCGTTCATATCAAGACATTTTAAAGCCAATTTGTTGTAAAGCATTTTATGTATCAACTTTTTGGTCGATTTTTACTTGAATGCGCACATGGAATTTAGAAATTTAGTTCCCTATAATCACTGAAGGAACACATTTAAGGACGTATTACATGAATGAAATTTTGTTCGCTGATGCGTAATTTTCGAGTTATTCAACTTTGAAGTTATAAGAACGTCGTATGTGAAAGTGAAGAAATGGACACGCAAATATGCTATGTTCTCCCGCCAAGAATCTACGCGTGTTCCAACAATGCGGCGATGACGCAAACGACCTTATGATGCTTTTCCTACCTGAACGTTATTAATGTTATATCTCGAAAATTACGCATTAGCGAGCAAAACGTCTTTAAATGTGTTCTTTTATCGATTATTTAGAACAAAATTATTAAAATCCTTGAGCGCATTAAAGTAAAAATCGACCAACTTTTTTTTTAAATAAAGGTTTTTTAATCTCTCTTTTTTTCTTTTTCTATCTCTTCACTGAAATTTTTTCAACAGTATGTCTGCATGATGTTCAAGATGATGTACGATGTCAAAACTATGTGCTTTCGTAATGTCAAAATGCATTCGTCATATCTTTAGTTGTACGTTGGCCTTTTTATTCGTTTTTAGATTGCGATGAGGGGGCGAATGTTTCAAGAAAATAAATTATTTCTGTGTGTGTGTGTGTGGCTAACTTTGGATGTTCAGAACATCCAGGCTAAAGTCGTTGGCCTGTGAGGCTCGGCCTTTGGACGGAGTTAAAAAACGAATTGCCCCGTGGGATGTAAACGTTCTTATGCAACATTTACTATATTTCTATGCCTCTAAGTGTGTTTGCATTATAATGCATCAGAATATATTTGTTTCTTTCCAGGTGTTTAATTATTATTCTACCAGATTTTTAGGACAGTGTTAATTGTGTTTCTATTTATTATCACCTGAGGGCCTTTGCGTCCCTTGTTGATACTCTTCACTGAGAATTAACAACGCCTCTAACACATCTTATATAAATGAGTCATTGGAATCAGCAACGTTTGCCGCCAGAGGCTGCTAAAGTATAAACTTGTTTCTCTTTCATGACACGCAATCTTATCCTTGTACTTACTCTCGAAGTTCCATTCTTACATTTGCATCTTTTTGAGAAACAGTTTCTTCTCTACAAGCGGCTAAAGCAATCGAACTAACTAGTCTAACTTCCGCAGGTGCTAGCGATGTACGACGCTCCGTTCCCGTCATCAAACTACCGAGGAGGAGCCGCTCGTTGGCCCCTGCTCGTGCCTCTAACGACCACCGATCTCGTCAGTGGCGACATGAGGAGAACCAAAGAATTCCTGAAGGTGAGTCATTCACGTACGAGGAGGCCAAGGGGAACATCGTTTTTTAAACTTTGTCGTCTAGACGTGACAGAAGGGAGCAGAGTTATTTCTTTAACCCATCAAGCTTGACGTAAAGTAGAGCCTAAAACGAGGGGAGGCTTATTATCAGGGAGGCCCAAACTAACGTATCAAACAAAGCAGTTTTCTTTGAAGGCAGAAACACTTCAATTGCAATATGTATATGGTATGAGCTTCGTTTTTGAATCCGTCGTAGAATCATGCTAAAGTTTTTTACATGTTTTGTATGCATATCTTCTTTTTTTCAAATTTAAAAATTTTGGGGACTTGTATATTATTGTAAAGTCTTTATATGAAATTCAACCCAAGACCCATCAGGGGGATGCAACTATTGTATCTATGGGAATTAGCACTCCCAGGGGGACTATGTGAGGGCCCGAGCTAAACGTTAGGCTGGCTTCCTTTTTGTTGAAATAGAATAGGTTTTGTTTTGTTATGGCCATCTTTTTTCGATTCACTGCTGCCCTGTTTTTCAGCACCTACTACTTTCTTCTTCAACTTTTCCTTATTTCATGAACTTCTTTCTTAGCTTACTGTTTCTGTGCACCTTGTGCATAGATTCCACGTTCGCTCAACTCCATACTAAATGGCGCCTTCCTCCTATCTCTCTTGGAACATCTTTGCCGTGGTTGAGGGAGGCTGAAACTTTCTTACATAATAATAATAATAAAATAATAATTCAACCCAAGTAACGCCTATATTTATACATACAAATACGATTGCATTATTACCTTAAATAAATATAAGTCGCAACTAAACGAGAAACAAGTTTAGCTAAGCGTTCTTAATTCATGATTTTTAACTGCAAATTATGTGGGATTGGAACGTACCAAACACAGTCCGCATAAGCGCTTTCAAACTCTAATCATTGGACACTCGTGAAGGTCATTAGTACTCGGAAATAACAACAGCTGTTCAGTGTATTGATCCCTATAATACTCACTAGTCTAAACAAGCTCCGAAAAGTACTTAAGCTAAAAAAGTTCTATAATATTCTTAGTATGGTGGCATTCTTTTTTTTGGTTTCAGTTAAATTCCTAAAATTGGCGTACTGTAATTTTAATTCTCTGAGGAGAGTAAGATGTCATCAGCTCATGACAAGCGAAGTTTTTCGCTACCAGAAAAAGAAAACAGAGCGCTAAAGTTAGAAAAATTACCACTGGTGATTCAAGACTTATCGAGGAAAGTAGTAGTAGTTAGGAGTCTTTCGATCGTAAAATCCTAAGAGGATAAATCCTTGGCAGGTTTTAAAGACGCTCCATCCATAACAGTAGAAATCGATACTTAAATACTTTTTCACTGGTCAATTATTTCTGAGCAAAGGCTCAAATTTAATTTGGGAAATTCAAGGAACGTCAATCTGCCTATTTCAAATGATAACGGACACTAATACTGTTTTTAAGAACTAGTTCATGTTCAATCGCGCTCTAGAAAATCCAAAATGTTTTTGTAGTGTATTAAGTTCAGGGCCAAATCTTCGTCACGAATAGACACAAGTATTTTGTGTCATATGATTGCTTTTCGTATTTTAACACTACGAAGCGAAAGCGATCACACAACCTGAATACTACGGTTATCAGTTTGAATGAACTTGCTTATGGTTGAAGAATATATGAAAATTTCATCACGCTTTGGGACTAAGAACTTTTCGGGGTATTTGGAAACCCTTTGTAATATAATTCATTTTAGAACCTCAGGGGGATACAACTATTGTATCTGAGGGAATTAGCGCTCCCAGAAAGTAAAATGAGGTTCTGAGCTGAGAGTTAGGTAGACCTTATCTTTACTGAAAAATAGCAGGTTTTTCTTTTGTCAAGGTTCACTGCTGTGTTGTAGTAACTCTGACTTACTTACACAACTTTTATCTTGTTTCAGTACCATTCTTTTCAATTTATTGTTTCTGTGCCCAGGGGATCTTGTGTGGGACACACCTTGTGCATTGATCCTGTGTTCTCTTAACTCCATACCAAATGGTGCATTCATCCTTGGTCTCTTTGGAACACCTTCGTTGTGATTGGGGAGGCTTAAACTAATTCATAATCTAATAATCAAAGATTTAATTTTATTAGTTCTCGTAAATGGTCACAGAGATTTCTGGCTGGCAAACCAAACAGTTCCAAGCTAATGTATACACATCGGAAAGTGAGCAACACTCATTGCTTAGCCTCCGAGGAACTAAAAGGGATCGTCCTTTATCCTATCTTGGAGACTTAGAGCTTCTTGAGGAAATGTAAACTACCTGAACTGCACTGAATTGGGTATGTTGATGATGTCCATTCTATAGTGTTCCTTAGGATATTTGCGGTTCTCAGTGGCAACCCATATTACTCACCACAGAATGAGCAATACTCGTTGGAGAAGTCTGTAGTGGGCTTGTATGTATAGGTAGGTAAGCCTTATCTTTAACTCTTCATTCTGTCTTACTCTGTGGGAGGCCGGAGTTCCATATAACCGATTTCTTACACGAGTGCCTTCCCCTTATATATTTTTTACTAGTGTACACGGTCCGTCAAAAATGATGGGATTCGATATTTTCCTTGAATAAATCTTCCAAATGTGGATGACAAACAAATATATCCAAAGTACTCGAGAATAAAATATTCTCGTACTTGTGCGCTAGCGAAACTCAGATACGGTCATTGAGCATCCTTAAGAGCGTCACAGACTCACGGACCAGCCAAGCCAGCAATCAAGCAACAACTGTATATTATTACTTATTCTTAGCCAAGAAGTTTTTGAAAAAATTGCCATGTCTTTTCCTTGCAATAAGTTGCATTTTCTTGAACAATAGATTCAATTTTCATTGCTGCAATATTTTTTGGCTTGTAAACAAAACTGAGCTGGTGCAAGGTTTTCTACATCATTTGAATTGTATCTACGTACACCATTCAAATACATATGAATTATTGGGAGTTGTTGTAGACGGGAGATATAAATGAATAAATAAATATACAAATATCTTGTTATAACTAAATATATAGTTATATGTATAACTATAAATCTATAACTTGAAATTGCTCGAAAACGGTGAAATTGTAAAATTTTTGTTACTCCTGAAAATCGCTTCATTTCGCGATTTTCTACTCGTATACATATATAGAGTCATTTTTTACTTCCAGTTCTGAAACAACACCCTGTATATATATATTGTCTCGCTGCCCGACCGTGCAGCAAAACTTTCCGAATAAACGGACACTAAAGACATAGACTTTCCTGGCACCCTTTATAGGGGTCAGGTAACGCTGTAAGTTATAACAATAAATTAATGACAAGCGTAACAAAGTACAGGAGGCTCACCAGAAGGATCTTCATGATCTTCGAAGATACTATTCAGGCGAATACATCTCCAGTAAGCCGGCCATCTTGAACACTAGGTTCCAGAAGCAGGGGTCGGTAAAGGTCCGAACACGCAGAGCACTAGTGATGCACCCGCGAAGCCGGTCCTGATGAGTCTGAGGTGGCATTACAGGGTTGCCAGATAGCTACATGAATTTCAGGCCAAATTTCAAGAGGAAAAAGGCCAAAAAAGGCAAAATTTATTATAGGTTATCTATTATAGTAGGTACATACCCTAAAGAAAAGGAACATAGAAAAACCGTTTATTTTCAAAAGAAAGTTTATGCATGAGATGCATAACACCTGAACTTTTAGAAATTTCTCAATATAGAGGTCCTTAATTAATCGATAGACCAACCTAAAATACGACGCGTACTATAGCCGAATCATGGGCAATTTATGTTGCTGAGAGTAACAGTCGAAATATCATCTCTTGGATATTTTATCCACGAAGAGATGGCTGACAACTTATAAATAATGTAGATATTACTAGAGAATTCTTCGGTATTCCTTAATTATTAATTGAAACGTAATAAGAAAACACAAAAAACGCCTTACCGAAACAGACTGAAACACAGTCGTAAATGATTATCAAGTAGTGAGAAAAGGTTAGTCACAAAATAACATCTTAAAAAACGCGCAACACAACACGCATATCTAGAAACACGTAAACAAATATGCACACAAAATAAAGTTCATAGCTTGTTCAACGTATTGACAAAAACGAAAAACGGACATAATATTCTACTTAACATTCAAACTTTTACATACAGAAGCAAAAAGACATCACTTACCCTTTTCTTCAAAGAATAGCATGCTGACTCCTCATCCTCAGCTGAAGTTTGAGAGGCAGAAGCAGCACTAGAGATGTCCTTGCTTTCCGTTTTACACAGGATGCTCGATTTGAAGTTAGCTAACATTCTTGAGGTCACCTTGAAGTCTTTACAACAAAGCGAACTATTGCTGAGATGTGCCCGGATTCGCACTATCGCATCCAGCATTCTAGTTTGTAATCTATTCCGTGGCTTAGTTTTGATCGCCGTCACTAACTAGAACATTCTTTCGACAATAGCATTTGCTAGCGGGAGTCACCAGGCAATTGAGCGCATAACCCGAGAGCTCTTCAAAGTTTGAGTGATTGTGTTTTCCAAGCCAAAATTGTATAGTGTCCTTAGGAATCACACCACCTTCAAAAATGCCCTCCTGCCTCCAGTCAATGATACTTATTTTTCGATACTGCTGTTTTACTGCTCATTTTTGGATAGTGAAGTTACCAGTAAAGATGGCAGTTTTCAAAGTTCTGTTTTTCGCAAGCAAACATTCACTGGCCTAGGAATAAGTTTCTTTAGTTTCTGCTTATTTATATTTAAAATTAACAGTGTCAAAGCATTTCTCTCTAGGGCCTACAGTGTCTGCTTTTCATTTCATATCATTCATGGCGAATTTGAGTTTGTGAAGTTGTTTTTTAGTCAAAATGGTTTCACTTCAGGACTGGTAACTTCATGTGTCAAGAATTTTTTAAATCATAAATTTCATTCCCGCGTACCATTACCTACTGCTTGCAAGAAACAATTTTATTTTTCATTTCCGTTCTATGGCAAGCAGTCCGAAAAGCTCAAAAAATATCTTTACTTGTTACCGTCTAAATACTTTTTACATGTCGACTTCAAAATAGTATAAGTTAATGCAAATAAAATAGGGTCTCATTTCAATTACAAGGACAAACTACCTAATGGCATACTCTCCTCCGTCATTTATAGATATTGTTGCGCACGGTATGCGTCTGAATGCGTGGTTCGACCATTCGAACCCTGGGTATTCGTGTGGCTGAGCATGCCGGTAGGAGTTTTCGAATTAAACAATTACTCTCTTCCCCTCCCCAATCTGCTGTTCGCTCCCATGCAGAGAGTTGTGACCTTCCAGTTCGGCTAGACGATTTTAAAATAATTTCTTCTACATCAGGTACAATTAAACTTCGCAGTTTGAAATCCCTGTTCATTTTAGAAGATAAACCTACCTTGAACAATACGCAATCATCCTTCCCGCAATTAGTATGGTCTCTGTTTCTCTTTTTGTAATGTCATATATTCCACTGATGAATGTATTTTAAACTTGTTATAACTCGGTGTTTTTGTATTTCTTCAGATAATTGAAAATGACCAAAATTTGTTCGAAACGTTCTCTTTTTTATTGAAATGTTTCTTAAAGAAATATGATTTCTTTTAGAGACGGGTGCTGCGACCGCGTGCTGATTTGTCAGTGATCCTGACCAAGGGTAATTCGGATAAATTAATTACCCTTCTTAAAGTTAAAAAATAACCATTCATGTTTTGTGCTGTATATTCAATATTCGCAAAAGAAATTTGCACAAAATTAAATCGCTGAAGAAATTGAAAATACATATTGTACACTTCTATTGGATCTAATTAGGAACCAAATAGCGTGTTTATCCCCCAAAATCTGATTGCAGCGCGTTTTTTGGGCGTTTTCTTCGGTCTGCATTATGAACCTGTCTTAGACCTGTCTCAGTTCCGTCAACTCCAGCTTTATACCCTACTAGTGCATTTGATCCTGATGCTTTACGTTCAACTTGTGTTAAGAATCTGTCTTAAAACCTCTCACGTTTCAGTTTATAGCCTTGTCTTTTACGAGAACTGAAAAATGACTGAAAAAGCCAGAAAAAGGCCAAATTTTAGAAAAAGGCCAAACTTAAAATCTCGAAGCCAAGCGCTTGCAAAAAAAGCCAGATTTGTGATATTTGGCCTTAAAAAGGCCAAAATGGCAACCCTGGGTGGCAACGTGCGCGGCCTCCTCTTTAGGTGGCTCGAAACCGTTGCCGTGGCTTCGGACTCGAGCAAGAAGATTAAATGAACGGTTTTAATTAGTTCGTTAAGATAAGTCGCCAAGGAAGTGAAGCACCCCCGCCATTGTTCCGCTTTGTCATTAATTGTCAGCGTAATTGCTTTTTTAGGCTTAGTGTATTTAAATTAAGCCCTTGTCCTTTATTGAGCAAGGTGTTGGCTCTCTTGCCTAGGACTACAGCAACGAGCAATGGCTGGATTTGCGACAATGTATCTATGTCATATATAAATATTTATTTATGACATAAATAAATATCTAAATATATATACGAGTAATATATATATGTCATATAAATATTTATATATGACATAAATAAATATATAAATATATATATAGGGTGTTGTTTCAGAACTGGAGGTAAAAAATGAAACTATAAATACGAGTAGAAAATCGCGAAATGAAGCGATTTTCATGAGTAACACAAATTTTAAAATCACACCGTTTTCGAGTAATTTCAAGTTGAAAAGTTCTTAAATCTTAAATATTAAGCGCTCACGCACCGGCTGCTAACGTAGTTAGGTTTTAGGTGATTAATGTACCTGCACGGAGAATCATAGAAAGGGAAATGTTTATGGAACAGTTGCATGTTTGTATGGAATGTGAAAATTAAATTCATAGTACCAAGTTAAGTGAGGGAAGAGCGCTATTTTATTGGTCATTTGTAAACTCATATCGAACAGTAAGCGTAGAGCACTTCACGAATGCAGAACTTGCTGACATGCATTTCATTTACGGAGCTGCAGCAGGAAATGCTTCACTGGCTTCACAGTTGTACGGAGAACGCTACCCTAATCGTGAGATTCCTGGACACAGGTTCTTCGCCAACTTACACAGAAGGTTACGTGAAAATGGAGGTTCAAGATAAACAGACAGGAAACAGGGCGTCCTCGCAACGATCTGCTGGAACGAATCATTCAACATTTTGAACCAAGTCCTCGTGCACACGCTGGAATCACGAGAGGTTTTAGATGAGCAGTTTCCCAATAGGTGGATTGGCAGAGGCGGCCCAGTGACATGGCCTTCTCGCTCACCAGACATGACACAACTCGATTTCTTCCTGTGGGGGGCGATGTAGGAGCTGGTGTATACCACCCCTTTGGATTCAAAGCAAGATCTGGTTGCCCGCATAGTTGATGCTGCAGCACAAATAGCTGAGAAACCTGATGTTTTCACATCTGTACGGCAGTCAGTTTATGGCAGATATGAAAAGTGCATTGAAGTTCACGGTAGGCACTTTGAACACCTCTTGTAGTAACGATAAAATTTATCATTTGTGATTGTTTTTTTTCCTACAGAAAATTTTTAAAATCATTCATTAAATGGTCTGAATTAGTATGATTGGGTAATCAATGACTCAAACTCTCGTGAATACAGTAATTTTACTTCTCAACTAGATCACTTAAAACCTAACTTCGTTGGCAGCCGGTGCATGAGCGCTTAATATTCAAGATTTAAGAACTTTTCAACTTGGAATAACTCGAAAATGGTGGAGTTTCAAGTTTTTTGTTACTCATGAAAATCGCTTTATTTTGCGATGTTTTTTATGTATAGTTTCATTTTTTGCTTCTTGTTCTGTAACACCCTGTTTATAAAGTAAATTATTACAGTGGAGATTCTCACTTCACCTTATCGTCTCATCGAGAGGCTTGCGCGTTCTTTTCCCAGGTTAGGTATTAGCGCCCTCAGCGAGACTCAAATTTTTGCTCTCGTGGTGCAATTTGAGTTTGAACTCATCCGAATTTTCCTATGATCACGGCTTAACAATAGGTCAAGCCTTGGATTTAATAATAATTAACTCATTGATGAAATTCTTGATGGTACATCTTCAGTGTTCATGATGGATCAAACATCATGCTTCTCATTTGTTTTCATGCTTTCACGTAGGAGGTCGGTATTCAATGCTTGCAACTTCCTTCATGAAGACTTCTATCTGGTTCATGTATATGTTCTCCAATTTTTTTCGGTGAAATACAAACTGCTATTATGTGGTCACGTAGTACTAGTGGATGGTTGCAGCAAGTTTCTCATGTAGATTTTGTACGAATAGTTCGACCTCCTTTATCTTAAATTACAGTAGTTCTTATTTCCCTTAAATTTAACTCCATTGGATTAATTATCATTTGCGATGATCTAGTCAGCTTGCAATTTGTCTAGATATAGAATGCTTGTGCTTTCTTTATATTCAAGAAGCTTTTTTGAATAAGTTTTTGCATTTTGTGATGGTGACAATTTTAAGAATCGGCTCATGGCAGTTTTCAAACTTTTTCATTCCTCAACACGTTAAGTGCGGCGGACTAAACTAAAGTTCAATATCCAACTCAAATTTTGAGTCAATTGTAAGGAGAATTTTGGAAAATAGCAAACGTTAACTGGATCATGCCTTCATTTAGCTTACATTTAGTATTTATAAAACTGAAGTCAGTGACTGCTGGTCAGTCAGCAGCATTATGAAAATTCTCTCAATGACCACCGGTGGGTCACGCCGCACTTAACGTGTTAAGCTTGAACATTTGGATGACAGGCAATGAAATCAAACATTTCGCTTTCCATAAATGCCTGGTAGAAACTTGCGCTTTCGTGATATTACTGACTTTCTCAGGGGGAAAAATGTGAAGTCCCGAGCTGAGAGCTAGGTAGGCCTTCTTTTTGTTGAAATAAAAATTTTTTGTTATGTTAAGGACCATCTTTTCTCGGTTCACTGCTGTCCTGTTTTTCAGCACCAATTACTTTCTTCTTCAACTTTTGTCTTGTTTCATGAACTTCTTGCTCAACTTACTGTTTCTAACCACAAAGTGCACAGATTCCGTGTTCCCTTAATTCCCTACTAAATGGTGCCTTCCTCCTTCCTCTGTTTGGAACGCCTTTGTTGCGGTCAGGGTGGCTTAAACTAACATCTAATCTAATTTAGTCGCACTGACCAATATGCACACCACTGGCCAACGTGCACAGCATTAGTCTCTGCTCAATGTACGCTACTTACGTGAGCGCACTGCATTGCCCGGCGTATACCGACACTGGACAACGTGCATAGCTCTTGCAAAAATGCACAGCACTAAGTACCGTGTACATCACTGGCAGTGTCATCATTTCTACTGAGTAAATACTACTTCCATATGGTCTAGTTTAAAACATATGTTCAGAGATTTTATGTTATCAATTTTGCTCCAACGACATCACGTTAACTTAAGGTTTTCTCGATGTACAGACAGCGTGGAGGTCTCCAGCACTGATCATGTTCAGTGACGACGATCCCATCACCGGTTCCATGACCAGGTCCTTCGAAGAGATGCTTCCTCACGCCAAGAAGGTGAGTATATTTACATTGTGTCCAAGTTGACCTACTTCAACTAAGCAACGAGTTATATTAAATAACTCTGAATTTCAGTAAAGCAACCGTATTAGTTACGGGCTCGTGTAAGATGTTTGTGGCTTCGCTCGTTAGTGTGAGAGTCTAAAGTGGGGCTTCCTAGTTGTTCCGTCCTTAATAAGCTTTGAAAGCAAAATGGAAGGAAGGTTTCACAGAAGATTCTTTAAAATTATTACTCTAGGCAACCCAGTACTTCACTAAATCAGGCCCAGTAAGACAACGAAAATCTTGATGGATTAATAAAATAGGTCACAGTGAAAAATTTCTCTGCTAATGCATCTTGAGTCCCACTTTTACTCTATCACAGCCAGTGATCCACAAGGTTCGAGCCCTTAGCTCGTCATAGTTTTAACTCTCGCGAGCATCCATTCAAGTTTTTCTCTGAGGGAGGGTAACAGCGAGAAGTTGGCAGTGCTGGCAATAAATTTTACGATGTGGGTGTGGCGTAAATGCATTGTGCTCCAATTAGTATGAACAACAAAAAATATATGAGGATAATTCCAGAAAACAATAACGATCTGATGTCATACTTTTATTATGAAGAATTTTTCACTTTAATTCAGGCTGAATATCAACAGCCACAGCACTAAGTGACCACCCTATGATATTTACCATAAGTTTCTTCAAATAAATATAAAATGAATTCCTTTCAGCACACGATCCACGGGGGCGGCCACTTCCTGCAGGAGACACGTGGAGAGGAGCTCGCGCAGCAAGTGATCCAGTTCATCAACGCAAGCAAGTGATGACACCTCTGGACCGTATTACGCGTTCTCTGCCGAAGGGTATAAGTGTTAACACACAGTGCCATCGTTATCGCAGCTATTAATTCAAATTTGTTAAAAATGGATTCTTTATTTTGTTTTATGTGATTCAAGTTATGTACAGTAAATGAACAAAATGATTTCCTTCGCGTGTCTCTTCCTCATTGATTTATTCAAGTAATTACGTGTAAAGAATTAACAGGAGTACCCCATTTCATTTCGTGCATAATTGTATGTACACGTTTCTCCAACATAATGTTTTTTACGTATATTACTGCTCTATATTGTTTTGAGTGTGCAGTGCACCAGCACTGGCGTATAATCAGCACCATCACTTGCTGGTTGGCGCGCGCAGCAGCACCATAGCTGGCTGGCGTGCACAGTAGCACCAGCCCTGGCTGGCTGGCGTTGACAGCAGCACCAGCCCTGGCTGGTTGGCGTTCACAGCAGCACCAGCACTGGCTGGCTGGCGTGCACAGCAGCACCAGCACTGTCTGGCTGGCGTGCA
>JACJUY010001010.1:1631-16589 GCA_014220935.1 Platorchestia sp. MABIK | reverse complement strand
TATTAAATAGACACTAGCTTTGCAGAACGTATACATAAATAATTTTGTACCATATACACCACAAGTTTTGACATCTTCCTGTAACAACATAAGATTGACACCTTCCTGCAACCATATAACATTACCACATATTCCTGTAACAATTCAACACCAAGCAGGTCATGCCTGTCATACCTGGCATCACCATGGCTCGCAGTGACGAGATGCTCCACGTCATTGTATTTAATGCTCCGTCTCATGCATTCAACAGCCTGCACAGATGGAGAGCAATGAGAATATTTGCCCAAACCAATAGTGTAGTAAAATTGAATCCTCAAGACAAAAGAAACTCAGTCTTTTGAATGTCATCTGAAATAGATTGTTAAGAATGAAGACCTAACACTCAATACTTGACATTAACAAACTGATTCCAGCTACAATTATTGAGAATAACTATAGAATATATCATGTTTCATAAGAATTATTTAGACAATAAGTTAATAAGTTAACCTCAACACAACAACCACTAATTGATCACAGTTAAAAGAGAACCGAGATTCTAATTTTCATTATGCATTTTATTGACTTTAATAGAACTCATCAAATGTATGCCAACTTTGATCCAGAGATGGAGGGGATTAGATTAGATGTTAGTTTAAGCCTCCTTAACTGCAACAAAAGCGTTCCAAAGAGAGGAAAGAGGAAGGCACCATTGAGTATGGAGTCAAGGGAATGCAGAATCAATGCACAAGGTGCATAAAAACAGTAAATTGAGGAAGTTCATGAAACAAGATAAAAGTAAAAGAATTAAGTAGTAGGTGCTGAAAAACAGGACCGCAGTAAACCGAAAAAAAGATGGTTCTTGACATTACAAAAAACACTTTATATCAACAAAAAGAAGGCAAACCTCAGTCTCATCTCAGACAAAGCAATCTCTAAATAAGTACTCAAAAGTTGAAATTTATAAAAGTTTTTCACTTACTTGCTCAGATAAGTCATTGGCAATGATTTCCTTGACCCCAGGAACTTCTTTTGCATATCTTATGGAGCGCAGTCCCGTAGCAGCAAGCGCCTCCAGTATTCTAAGGCCTTTCTCCTCTCGTACTCCAGCTTTTGGCACCTCCCAGGTCACAACTGGCTCTGGTGACTGAGGAGGATTGAGTTGGGTTTCAGAAGTTTGCTCTGTGTCCTCCAAAGAAGAGTGTTTTTGTCTGTTCTCATCCTCGTGTTGGAGACTCAGAAGCGAACCTTCAACAGAAGATTTGGCTTCTGGAGTTTCAGCAATATCCATAGGCTGGGGTGGATCTTTCGAATTATGAATGGCTCCATTTTCTATAGAAGTCAATTTTGTCAATTCTTTTTCATGGCATGTATCAGACTCAAAAGATTTACTTTTATCTTGTCTTTTCCTCTTATTTGAAGTGCTTTTTTCTTGTATGAACTGAGATGCAAAATGTCTCAGTATAGTGATGCTGTAACAAGGAAAAATTAAAATCAGAATGCTATGCATGTTAGAAAGGGCAAACAAACCAACAATACAAATGGTACACTAACAAGTGTTTGCTAATTCACTAAGCAACATTTTTGAACCAGCATAGGTTTTAAATTTCAAGTTTAAAAAGTGTATAAACTATCATCATAATAATTTTTATTATTATTATTTTCATGTAAGTTTTAAAATCCCTAGGTACAACAAAGGCAATCACAAGAGAGTGAAGAGAAATGATCATTTAGGATGGACTGTGGAAAAGAGGGAATCTGTGCTCAAGGTGTGTTCCAACACAGGGTACCCTGCACATAGAAGCAAGAAGCAAGGCAGGATCAAAAAACAATGAAAAGATAGCAAAGAAGGCATGAAAACTGAAATATGCAAAGTAGGCGTAAAAGGTACAACTCCTTAAAGTTTATCTATAGCTGAGGCACCCCCTGGGAAGATACTGTTGACTCACCTCAGCCTTTAGGGACTTGCTTTTATGCATACTTTGCATCTTTCAGTTTTCATGCCTTCTTTGCTACCTCTTCTTGTCTTTTGATGCTGCCTTACTTCTTGTTTCTATGAGCAGGGTATCTTGTGTTAGAACACACTTTAAGCATAGATTCTCTTTTTTTCAACAGCCCTTTCTGAATTTAACACTAAATGATACTTTCTCTTACCTCTCTTGAGACTGGCTATGTTGTAGCCAAGGAGTCTTAAGCTTATATAAAAATGACAATAAAACTATGATGACAGTTTATTTGCTTTTTTAAACTTGAAATTTGAAAACTATGCTTGTGCAGAAGAGTTGCTTAGTGAATTAGCAAACACATGTCAGTTTTGCTTGTGTAGTCTAGTTTGTGAAATAATATCTGAAGATTAACTTCAAATATTTTTACTTAAATCTTAGAGTAGACATAAATGTTCTAACATACTGCCCTATTTCACTGAGTCTATTTGCATAGATAACTATGAAAAACAAATTTTCCCCAATATTTTTGAGCCTGGAATGTTCCTTCCAGCAATGAAACCCTTGCAATGTTTGTTCAATATTTTATTCAATATTTTTAATTTGGATTAAACTCTGCTTTTATTATAATATTAATTGTAAATTCTACAACTGAATTTTGTTTGAATTTGCTCAGAACTTGGGTGCATTACAACTGTTTAACTAACCCACTATCTGGCTAACAAACCTAAGCCTCTGTCTATCTTGTTCTCCAAGCAGGGTGAAAAATGTCACAGTGAAAGTCTAAACTATTTCTCCGTGTCACTTCTTGAAAAATAGTTATCTGTAGTTTTATTTACCTTCAATGAAGTTAAGTTGAACTTGATATCAAATTCATTACAATAGGAAGAATTTATATTTCCAATAGGTCGATTCTTAAGGAATCTCATGCATAAGATAAAAAATAGAACCAATGTAAAAATGAATGTTTCCATTTTTTCTACGGAAAATGTTTTGGAACATTATAATTTTATTTTTAGTGCTGAAACATTTAAAACAAGGTCAAACTTAGAAAATACAGAAAATGTTAATAAAATAGGAAACAAACCTCTATAAAAACTCCAGAACCTAGTCATCATTCAAAAGCATTTGAACTGACACATACTTGCATTAGCTTACTCACACACCCATGCACGAGCACATACAATCATACATTTACACATGGAAACCTCACATACACAGACACACACACAAACACACACAGAAATATGTCAATAGAATAGTAGATATCAGAGTGTTTTATAGAAATAGTTTTTAAAATAGGTTCATTTTTTGGGAGGAAAGAATGACTGGAGGATTGCCTGTGGAGTGGATGTGTCTATTTCTGTGAGTGTGACTGCTGCACGCAGATTGTGTTGGTAGTGCCGAACTTCAACAATTTATTACACACAGCAACATTCAGGAATTTCCTATAAAACTGGACGCGTACTTTCCTCTCCTTCTCATTCAGCAATTTAAGAGATCATTGTCAGCAATTCAATCATCCTTTCAAAATAAATCATTTCTTCACTCTGTGTACCACAAACAACAAACAAGATCGTCAAATTTTGGAATCCTTATCCACATCCACCCATACAACTAACCTAAATACACGAGTGCGATCAATCTATGAGTTGCTTCAACCTACTGACAGATTTCTGTGTGTGTGTTTGTGTGCATCTGTGTATGTGAGGTTTCCACGTGTAAATATATGATTGTGTGTGCTTGTGCATGGGTGTGTAAGTAAGCTAATGAGAGTATGTGTTGGTTCTAATGCTTTTGAATGACAATTAGGATATAAGTTTTTATAGATTTATTGTTTACTTATTTTATAGACTTTTTCTGTATTTTCTGAGTTTTACTTTTTTAGTGTTGCAGCACTGAAGATGGAATTATAATATTACAAAAAGTTTGCTTTGAAAAATTTTAAAAAATGTTAATTTTTACACTGGTTCTCCTTTTTATCTATAGAAAGATGATGAAAATAATTATTTAGATAAACAATATATTTTAAAACCATTTCAGAGCCATCATAATGACATCAAATGAGCAAGTCTGTTTCTCAAAATAGATTTTGAATACAATAGGACCAAAAGTTATGTCACTAAGCTTACTCTATGGACATTTATAACAATATAGGTATCTGTAAAGAAATTGAAAGATATTAGCTCAGAAAACCTAACTTGCACCACTTTTTGTTCAGCTACTGAGCATAAGACTTTTAAATTTCACAGGCAACTAACTGCACTGTACCAGTAAACCCCAGGCAATAATATAAAAAACATAAGGCTAGCCAAATTACACCATGGTAAAAAATAGACTATAGTCATATCTCACCTTACAAAAGGCCCAACTAACAAATAATCCAAAAATCCCAGTTAAGAAACACAAAATCTAAAAAATCAAATAATGCGTGCTTGACTTTGCAGCCGCTTGAATCCCCCAAAACTTCAACACACTTGTAGCATCCAGTATTTGGTTTTGAAATTGGCGCGATACAGTTGTTTTCCCATTAGCTATCTCCCAACACCCTACTGGCTTCCCATCAGCTAGAAGGAAGTTACTTCTCCATGATACCCATGATGCTTTTAGTGAGCCTTTGACCATGGTTTGTCACAGAGTTCTAACATGCATAAAGGACTGAGTTACTGTTTCTTGAGTCTTTCAGCTTTCAAACGTTTGCCTCCTCCTTCCCTACCCACCACAAACTTCACTTTGCTATGCACTCACCCTTCCGTATCTTAGGCAGAGTTGCCTACCAATGGTAAATGATTTGCATATCTTATTCACTTTAATGGTTTAATAAATAAATTATCTTTTATTTTTAACACATATTTCATACAAAATTAGGATACTTTTATAATTTTTAAAGGGTTTAGGAGGTAGTACTGGGACCTTGGAATGACTCAGGCATTTTACATGTAAAATGCTGCTTTACTCACAAAAAATCACACTACAAAATCACACCTGGAACGAATTAATTTTGTAGGGTGAGGTATGGCTATATTTCAAAATGACTGATAAATTTAGAAATACTCAACATTTACCTGATATCTCTGTTGAATTCTTGAACTGGATTGTAGAACACTTGATTGCAAGATGGAATCAATACTTTCCCTTGTCCTTCTTTTAGTTCAGAGAAGGTCTCCTGGAAAATAGTTCTAGACTGAGCAAGGAATATATAATTTATTCCTTAACTATTTGGATATCACAATTTAAGGAACATTCCCAAAAGAAAAATAGCATGAAATTAATAGTCTTACTAGACCCACTAGAATCTTGAGCAACAATGTTTTCACATAAAAAAGAACAATCATCACAAATAAAGAAAAAATTCAAAGTGGTAATTTATTCTCCAAATTGAATATCTAATCTACTTGACAAACAGCATGTAAATTATCAGTTCAACAGTTAGAAAATTAACTAATATGTAATACAACATTATTTGTACAGCACTATGATTGAAGAAACAGCTAACAAATTAGGGAAGAGTATCATTCAACACATTCATTGAGGTATGACCCACGGGTAGGTCATGCTTAAGTTTTCCAGCTGCAAAACGACCCATTGATGGGTCGCTTGAAAATTTGTGAACAATCTTTTTAAATTAGTGGTATTTATTTTCCCCAGTTAATGTATGCTATTTATAAAATTTTAAATAACTTTTGACATTAAATTTGAGTTTTATGTTGAACTTCAGTTTAACCTATGCCAGTCAATGCATTTTATGTATAAAAGTTGACAAAAAACCTGTATCATATTTTGGATCCACGCCACTATCCAAAACAAAACTATGAAATTAATACCTGTAGCACAAAAACGTAGTACAGTCCAGTATCAAAAACACAAATAAAAATATTCAAGTAATTTTTTTTTGTGGTTTTGATTGACCATTGCAAATAAAGCTATACAAATGCTTGTCTTTTCCATCATTATATTTTGAACCACTAAATAGTTAGAAACAAAAGTTTAAATCATTTTAAATATATTACATTGAGAAATATAAAAAACTGACACGCATTTGTTAAAATAAAACATCAGAAATTACACAAGCCAGTATGAAATTTTTTGACAGTGGAAACTAAATATGCACTAATTTGAAAACAAAGGGCAGCAAATACTCTCATTGGTAGTGAAAATAAAAATGTAAGATAAAGAGCTATTTTTACCAACAGCAGTTAAGCAGAATAAAAATGAATGATGATCTCCTAAATAGACCTTGAAAAGTATCTCTTTACATTTTGAGAATGAAAATTGGTTCAAGTAGCACAGTACAATATCTAAGAACAAAGTTAGACAAAAATATCATGAGAGCTATACTTACACCATCAACCACTACATCATTTACTCCATCAATCTTCTTCGTGTTTGGAGTTAGAGTTTTCATTGGATCACAGCTAACTGGCATGGTTGAGCTTTTCACATTGTCAGGCATTGTGTGAACTGTTCTAAAATGAAGACTTGAAAATTTGCTGATGAATTCACAGCCTTGGTAATTTTTTCTAAGCTGTATCACTTTGCATAAAATCTGCTGCCTCATAATTCAATCATTAAACGTAAAAAATTTTATACATAAATACACAAACAAAATTACTTACTATTCTTAAAAGTATTTGAAGTACCACTATGAAAATACAGAATGTAAAACTTAAAATCCTATGCAACAGCCAATGTTAGTCAATTCATTGCTATGGTTTAAACTTTTTGTTGATATTAATTTTTAAATTATAACACAAATGATATGTAGTGAAATATCTTATATCTTACAACTATGCAATGTGTTGCTAGGCCAAGTTAGGTAAAACACGGAAAGCTGCGATAGACATTGGAATGTTTGGTAGATCAAGTGTCTTGACCGTTGAACGGCTTGAGAGGAGAGAAAATTTGTCGTATCGGGTTCGTCGAGGCTGCCATTTATCTCTGTCACCGTGCGGTGCTGGCTCAGACATCTCTCAGACCCACACAAGCACACGGCGACACAACACACACACAACGCACACAAAACACATCAACACACACGTCGAAGCAGCCTCAAAGCGTGAGAAAGTGTTCAAAAATCTACAAGAGGGCGTTATCCTAAGTGAGGGCTCCGTCTCAGCCATTCATGGACCTGGAACAAGTGTGGGTTTCGACGCGGTGCACGATGCGCACCAATGAAAATTCAAGACGCCAGGACAAGGGAGAATTCCACCAATCAGGTTTAAAATGCTGTCTTCATAACCATGAAGATTCGAGAATGTTTGAGAAGGAACAAAGTAGAACGCATAAAAGCAGTACACAAGAAGAATCGGGAGGATTTTTCTCTCGGTGACATAACAGGAGAGGTGCACAAATTTGGAGTGCAAAGCTGGGGTGCCGGCAGGTTCGCCGGTACACCCCCGGCAAAACAACAATACAAGAAAAACCCCTTCAAAAGTGTCAAGATTCACCAAACCCCTCTGCACAAGTGGACGCTGATGATATCTACAAGAGATTGATTCTACGAGCAGCGAGGGAGGCAATATGCAGTCACCTGCGCAATTCAGAATCAAACACAGCAGCACAATCGCAGAAGAACGAGGTTGATATCTCTGACACCAACGAAGCGCGATTGCCAACAAGTCATTGAACATCAAAGATAGCCAGGCGTCTGTTTTCAGGGCCGGGTATACGGAGAGGCATCTCTATGCCGCGGAAGTGCATTGGGCGCGTAGCTGAGCACCATCAGCAGCACAATGGAGCCGGCAGTGAATCAACAGCAGCGACACATTGCAGAGGAGTTCGAGTGTTGTTTTTTTTTGGTGTTGAGAAATTGAAACAGTGATAGAAGTGTAAGTTAAGTACGAATCAGCACAGTGGAAAGTGCTTTTAAATGGCGCGCAAATAGTGTAAAGTGGATGGTTCATCTTGAGTTGGAGCACACTCAGCCGAGCTGTGTGATGCGGTTATAGAGCGAGAGTTCGAGCGGCGCTTGATGCGAAGGGCTCTAAAGTTTCCTGGCACCCTGTGGTGAGCAAGGATGTTACTCTGTCGTGTGGTGTCCTAATTATTTCGTGATCTCATGTTATTTAGAATTTACCTTAAATTTTGTGCAACCGTTAATTATTTGCTCACACTTAGAAGTTGATAATCTTGATTCTCGGTGAGCATTCCACTCATATTCTTTGAATACCATGGCGCATTGAATCTTTATGTCAGGAATGTCATGTGTACTTTTCATTTTTGCACTCGTGCCTTTTGATCATTTCGTTTAGTTTTTGTGTGCTTTTAACTCGCGTGTTCAACGGTAAAATAAATATGTTTAATCTTTCAAATTTTGTCGTTATTATCCATGCTGATAAATTAAGGTAAGCTCGTGGTGCACTATGCTAACACTGCTATTCCTAGTTTCTCTCTTTTCTGTCCCCCTCTCTTTCTGTGGATTTTTCTCTCCTTTCTTTTCCGTTTCCCCTATGACTTTCGAGGTTGAGATTCCTCAATGAGAGGCCAAAAGGCCCAGCCTCGTATTGTGACAAATGATCATCTGTATGTTTATTATTTGGGCATCTCTGTGACAAATTTTCTGCCAATGGCTCACACTCGGACTTCATTTTAAATTTGTTATACCCATAAATTCTTTGCTGAACATAGTCTTAAAACTTGAGAAATCATTAATTATTTATTTCAAACTAAGATTCTAGCTAAGGTCACATCTCATTACTCTTACAGTTTTTCTTTTGCGGCCTTCAATGTCCAACATCCCTTTTTGTTCGGCAGTACCTTCAACTTGTTGAGCTTTCTTAAAACCATCAACTGTCCAGGTCATAGCATATAAGTGCACCATACAGTACACCAAGCACTAAACCATACTCCTACATCCATCCATTACATTGAAACTTATTTCATCCTTACTCTATAATTGACTACATTGTTTTGAATTTTATATCACTGTAGATATTTTGCCACTTTCTTTACTATTCAGCTTTAACCTTGCCCAACTTGTGTTCTCAATCTTGGACAGTACTTATATTCCTTTTTTCAACTTACGAGTATTTAAATTTTTCCAACATTTTGTTTTCTTTTCTCAGTATTTTTCAACCTTCATATGGAAAAATTCCCCCTATTCATTTACATCTCATACATTCATTATAGTTGCTACCCTAACTTGCATACCAAAATAATATTAGCATACAATTGAGTATTATCCCCAACTCTCATTCACAAATAATTCTTACTCAGTCATGAAGACATCTTATTTTTCAGGTTACAAATCAAACAGCAAGAAAGACCAAGTGCCTCTCTTTTTCATACATGTTTCTGAACTGTTCAAATGATAGATTGTCCTTGCATCATATCTTTTGCAGACTTCTCACATTCCTGTATTTTTCACTTGAACAATTTTATCTCAAGAGTTTCACAATGTCTCAAATAATTTGCTTTATCATTTGCTTTCTCAGTTCTCAACGTCCAAGTAATCAAAATTTGTATAATTTTTTTTGTTTTCCTCAATATTCCTATTATTTCACCAACAATACAGTCTTCCCTGCTGGCTGTACTAAGACCATGGCATTCTCATCAATCAGTTCATATTCTTCCCTCACATGATTCACCTATATGTTCAGATTACCACAATATTTAGCCAATATTGAGTTTAATGCACCCACAGAAATTAAAAATTTGGTTCCAAAGAATCACTAAAGGAACATTTAAAAACGTTTTACATAAATGATATTTTGCTTGCTGATGCATAATTTTTGAGTTATTCAACTTTGAAGTTATAGAAACATCGTACATAAAAGTGATGGAACGGAAACTTAAATATGCTGTAATAGATATTGACGTAACGACGGGTAACTTCAGGTTAGTTAAATAAATTAACCTAAATAAATCTAAAATAGCTTATATTAACTTATCTAAACTGATGCTCTTTTTTACTGTCAAAAAAGTAGGCGTATTCTAACAATGTGGCGACTGTGCAATCGACTATGTAATGTTATTCTTACCTGTAAATAATTAACGTTAAATCCAAAAAATTACGTATTAGCAAGCAAAATGTCATTCTTGTGAAACTTCTTTAAATTTATTCTTTAACCGATTCTTGGAAACCAAATTTTTAAATCTCATGAGCACATTAAGCTCAATATTGACCAAAAATTTTACTCGCTATGTCAATCAAAATCAAATTTCAACTTAAAAGTGAGGGCCATCAGTGTCAGGGCCTTTGTTATGGCCTACAATTCTCTCCACAATACTTATACAAAGAATTCAGTGCCACTTCTCTAATAAACTACTTAGGATCCACCAATCCTTGTCACAAGCTACTATTACACAGCATCACTGGGATAACCAGTACATCAAAAAATCACCTTAAAACATGGTAGGTCACTATAACCCACTCTATATGACTAACTCATTCCAGTCACTGTCTCTTACTGAAGACATGTACAAGAAAAAATATTCATAGCATCAATGATACTCAAATGTCACTTCTAGTCCAATTCAGCAATACAGCTCATACCACAATCTTCTTCAGCACATCTGGAATACCACACACTCTCTATGCTGCTCAAACACCACATTCATGAAATTCTCCATCTTTTGCTCATACTTATTGCATTCCAACATAAAATGTTCAATTGTTTGCTCCATTCCTCTATAACACTGCTGACATCATTTATTATTCTTTTCATTCCTCCTCCATATGCATCTATTCACATTGAATGCCTTATACCTCACAGCAAACAAGAGTTGGCTTCCAAAACTACCACCACAGAACATCTCACACTTAGGCACTTTTTTTTGCATTTACCAGATTAGTATTGGGTTTGCATCATGCTAAGCATCCACTTATTCAATCTAAATTTTTGTTGGTATTTGTTGAGGACAACATACTAATTGATTTTCAAATTTTTGTTATTTATATAATGCTAATCATATCAAAATAAGGTATTTGTGAAGGAGAAGACAATAATTGATTTTCCAATTTTTGCTGCCTAAACACAGTCAATTAGATCTAAATAAACAACTTTTTGCTATGCACTTTCTTGGGCAAATGAGTATTTAACGAGTTATAGCGGTATGTTAATTTTCGTCTTTGATTACGAATGTGCTCGAATTAACAGCTACTAATCGATTTTTTAATTTTTGTTGCTTGAACCACGGTAATAACATCAAAATAAACTACTTTTCTTCAATACACTTTTTGCGGCAAATAAGTATTTTACGAGTTAGAGCTGTAGGTTTAGTTGTTGCGCAATTGAGCTGTTAAGAGTACGTTTGGGTACTTTATAATTTATTATTCGGCAATCCCGCGGAGCCTGAACCCACTTCTAAGATCTTTTTGTTAATAACCCAATAGAAATTATCACCCAAAAATAACGAGTTATAGCGGTATATTTACTTTTGTCTTAGATGTTGCAAATGAGCTCAATCATTTGAGCGGGTTAGAAGGGAGAGTGCAATATAGTGTTGCCATCTGACGCGCTTGATGAATTACTTGTCGCTTAAAACACTAGAGTTGCGGTAACTAATTTATCGCTATAACTTGTTAAAAACTCATTTGCCCCTGAAAGTGCATAGTTGAAAAATTGTTTATTTTGATTTAATTATCTATGTTTAGACAGCAAAAAGTGAAAATTATTTATTTATTGGAAATTATTATTTACCAAGTTATAGCAGTAGGTTAATTACCGCAATTTTAGTCCTTAAGTGGAAAAATTGTAGCGCTCTAATAGGATCTCTGTTCCGCCGGCTTGAATGCACGCGAATGATCGTTAGGTTAGGTTACATTAAGTTTTGTTGGATTAGATTAGTCAAGTTTTACATCATTGCTATAACTTGGTAAATAATCATTTGCTGTGGAAGGTGTATGGAAGAATAGTTATTTAGTTTGATATAATTAGCATTATACAAATAACAAAATTTTAAAAATCAATTAGTATGTTATCTTAAACATTTCCCCTTTTATTTGCCTCTCAATTTTTTTTTTCCACCTCTGGTCCTTAACCTTCAACATTCTTTAAAAGGCAGTCATTCATAGGTCTCTCAATTCCTACACAAATGGTCTTTTGCATTCTTTGTTTCCTTGCATATTCCCCACATATATCCTCCTTTTGACGCAGTCAGATTCCATTAAAAAATTTGCATCACCCACCAACTATTTTGCATTCTCTCAATTTTCACCTTATAATTAAACATAACTTTTATCATTTGTTCTGAAAATAGGCTCCACCTTAGGTCATCTTTAATAGCTTCTGTAGCTGTCTATTTTGGAGCACCCAATGCTAGACATCCTACCTTATTATGTATCATATCCAGTTTTTCAAGGTCACTTGTATTCTAGGCTAAAGCACTCATACCATACATGACACTAGATACAGCAACATACTTCCACATTCCTCTCACACATTCACACTTGTTTGCTCTGCACCTGGCCACATTACTTAATCATCCATTCCACTGCATTGCTTTTGTCCCTTTCTCACCCTTAGTTTTAGAGCATTCATCTTCATTTATCATACAACCTAAATATTTGTATTCTTTTGTTCTGCTTATTCGGATTTCTCTAACATTCCACAGTCTGTCTCTATCAGTCTCATCACTATTTTTACCCATAGCCTACTTTTATCTGCACCAAAGTTCATCTTGAAATCTGTACTATATCCATTCACCATGTCAAGCATCCCTTGTAGTTCATACCTATGTTCACTGACCACAACCACATCTCAGTTTTTGTTTTCTTATCAATCTTTCAGTCCTAAGCCACTCATTCTCAATTGAACCACTAATTTTGTGTACAATCCAAATAACAGGAGAGACTGAGTACAGCCCATGATAGATACAGGCCGTACAGCCGTATCTCACTCCTCACTTGCTCAGTTTCAGAATTTCCTAACCTGTAGATAGCGCTTGTGTTCTCATACAAGCGCTATCTACAAGTTTTTTAATAAAATTTAAGTTTTTTTTAATTTAATTTTTCAATTTCAGGCTTAGCACATGGTGGTTCAACTTGTGAGATCCATTCCGCTTATCTCAATTAAACGGAAAGTGGTGCACACTTCTTCAGAATTTCTATCCGTGAACTAATCTATCATCATCTATTTATAAAGGCGGAATTTGTTATTCAAAAATTGTAAATATCCCTAATTTTCAAATTTGTTGTCTTCGATATCTATAACCGATATTTTTTTTTAGGGTCATCAGTTAGAACGTTTCTACGTTTAAATGATTTTAGTTGTTACTTCAAACAACCTCTCTTTTATGGAAAATAGCAGAACCGCACTATTAAAATTACAAATAAGGCAATTTTTTAACACAAAGGGAAGGAGTGGGTGATGTCCAAGCTCAATGGGTAAAAGCGTTAATAACTTTTTCCTTGTAATCACGAGATGTTGCACATGCCCTGGTGAAAATTACGTGAAGAGTAGTAGTAGTAACATAGGTTTGCTAGCGTTTCAGTTACTCGAACCATATCACACCGAAGATCATATAATTTAATAAGCATCAGACTTTTCCAATTTACCACATGAGACGAGAGTCAAAATTATTTGAACAGATTAGATTATAATTACAAATCAAGATTATAATTGTCTCCTGATTAAAATTTTTATTTAATACAGTACATTCGAACGCACTGGGCGGCCAAACCCCGGAGGGGGTTTCAGCTGCCCACCAATTTATGGCCGGACGCCTTACCCACGCTGAAACCTCCCGAGGTACCAACGCAGCGCGGCTGGCCATATAGCAGTTTCCTCATCTATACATCTAAGACGGTATCACGCCTGGTTATAATGCGTTACTGCATGACTTCCTGTCTACATTCCGTGGACAGCTTGCACCTCTTCAGGAACAGCTGCGTTAAAGCCAGAGCGCTCGTCTTCACATCCTCCACGCAGCCATGCACATTTGAAAAATTAAATAAAATAACACAAACATTGCAGGACTCACCAAGAACTGTACGACAAGAAAAGGATTTAAACTTATAAACCTTTTCGAAGTTCTCAGTGTACAGAGGCACTATAATTTGTTCACAAGAGTGAGTCAGAGAGATAACTAATAAGTCGCCAACGATTAAAACGCCCCCGAGTCGGTTCTCCCAACATTTTACACACGTTCTCCCAAAATCAGAGTCAGCGCCCTGTAAACCAGGGTAATACCGGGAACGAACATCAGAAAAATGAAATCACGTGAAGACCAGAATGGGATCGAATGAAAGTTTTCTTTACCAAAAGTGAGACGCTTAACCCAACGTACCACGAAGAAGAATGAAGACAGTGTTCGTATTAATATCAACTAATTTTAAGAAGTGAATTTCGAATGTCATTTTCTTACACAGGGATCGTGCAGTACAAGTTTTACAGCAGCTTGTAGATATACAATTATAAAATCACGCAGAAAGAAAGAAAATATAATATTAGTGACTGTTCAAACTGTATGACACATCCAGCACAAAAAGAAAGAAGGCAATCACATTATAATTCTGCTTATTCTATCCTTGGTTACTTAGTTAGTCCGTCCGTTACGCTTTTATCACCGTCACCAATAAATACAAAGACCATTGCGACACCTATGCTATGGCTTGATATGTTTAAATATTTTGGAGCAAGTTAAGTTGGAATTTTTTCACGGTTCCTGCTAGCATACGTTAAGCTAGGTAATGATGTAATAGATTAAGGTAAGATTTGAAACGCTAATCTAGGATTGGTTAGACTAGAATAGGTGAGGTCTTCCTCCTAAAGTGTGACCTCCTCAGAGAAGCAGCAAGGAAAAAAAATAAGAAAAGGCAAAGAAGAAGTAGCAAAGAAGGCATGATAACTGAAAGAAACAAAGTGGGTAAGGAAGATAGAAATCCCGAAGGGCTATCTCTGACTGAGGGTACTTTCTTGAGTATTTCAAAACGCGGACATACAGAACATAAAATTTAATTAAAACAAAAAATCCTAAGTAGTAGTAGTATTAGCATTAATTTGCTAGCGCTTCAGTAATTCGTATTAAATCGCGCCGTAGATCTCACAGTTCAATAATACGAAATTCACATCGTTACACGGAAGCACACTATCTA
>JACJUY010001009.1:160767-170973 GCA_014220935.1 Platorchestia sp. MABIK | reverse complement strand
TCCTTCCTCTCTTTGGATCGCCTTTGTAGCGGATAGGGAGGCTTAAACTAACTAATAATCTAATCCTTCCATTTCTTGTATCTCATTGTGCATTTCTTATCTGCTTAAAATTTGTTGTACGAAGCATTATCTTCCTCGCACTTTGTGCGCTGCCGAGTGTAAGATTTACATTGGCAACACTGCTGCTCTCTTGTTCGAAAAAAGCGCTGCCCGTTCTTCATACGATTTTATACTTGCAGGAATTGGACTCTTCCTTCCGAGGGTCGTAAAAACTTTTCACTTCCGTCATGGTTGCGATCATCAAAATTTCGCAAAATCCGAGCGAGAAAAACTCTGCCTTTTGTTTGAAAGGTCAAGTGTTGGTGGCATCAGCGGAGAGATCGCAGATCCACCCACTGTCGCGCTTCCCTGATGTAGTGAGTGAAGAGTGGGAATGTTCCAGACGTCGCGCAAATTTTTGTTTTTTATTTCGCGGACGGCCGAGTCGCTTGCTCAATTGCTTGCAGTGCCGGACCTGGAGGAGCTAAACATAACTTGCTTATTTTGAAACAGAACTCCAATTTCTTGTCAGTTCATTAATAAATGGATCTCCAACTTCACGTCGTAGCTGTATTTTTGTAGCGTAGTTTCTCTCATTACGATGGCTTTATAATTAATTAATATTTTGTTCAAAGATATTGACTACTTTTGTCACTACAAACATTCAGCCGCCTATTAATTCCTCCGCAGACCACAACTTCCGGAGTGTTGTTCACGGTCATGCTGAGTAATCTCGTGCGAATTCCTGTATCTGGACAGAGGTCATCTCTTATGTCCGTGTCAGGATGCACTTCTTGCTATCGTGATATTATGACAAACCTCACCCCATGATTTCAATTAAATACAAGTTAAACTTCAGTTTACGAGAAAGTTTCCAGAAAATTTGATCATACTCGTGTTAAGTGGATCTATTTCTTGTTCATGGTGTGGTATGTATTTGAAAGTTCCCAGACAGGATTGCAGTTCCATTCCTCAGACCTCGTTTCAATAGTTCGTTGCACATTTCAGTGAGATCATGAGTAATGTGTGCCAATTGTCTTGAGCCCCCAACAAAAGCTACATTGAAATCCAAAGCCTGCTCTTTTTACTTGAAAATCGCACAGCGCCATAATTTGTCGTTCAATGGAAACCCAGCTCGTTGTTTCAGCGTCTGCATTGAGGGATTTTAGAAAGCGTTTATGTTGATATGCCTGGAGCTACTCAGTTCGGTGGGCTGGAAACGCGACGCTACGGCAGCCCTGACCTCCGCTGCTGCTGCTGCTCCGCGCGTCATGCTGATGTGAGGTCTGCCAGGTGCGCCCCTGCCTTGCGTCTCCTGTCTTCTGTTGGTAACCTCTGCTTTTTGGCATGTTCCACTAACTAATTGACGGTCTTTTAATTTGATCTGTCTACGATTTTTCAATTTGATCGATCCACGATTTTTCAATTTCATCGATCCACGATTTTTCAATTTCATCGATCCACGGTCTTTCAATTTGATCTATCCACGGTTTTCTAATTTTTTTTTCAAAACTGTAACTTCAATTGACTTCTCTTCGTTGAGATTTTATATCAACGTGTGAATTGCCTTGTTATTTGGCGTTTCTTGCAAGCATAGGAGATGAAGAAACGAGAGCAGTTGCATGGTAATTTTTAGAGGCATTTAGAATAAAACCTAAATGGGTCAGAATGGAAACTTGAATAGAAATATACACTCACCTTGTAGCTGCTGTTTAATTTCTTCCTCCTTGGCAGTTTTGGTTGTTTATAGCTACGATAGTTCTTCATTTCATTGTTTGAAACGAGAAGCTCCTGTGACATCGAGGGCTAATACCAGTTACTGCACCAAGCTCTTATAAAATGTAAAATCCCAATCCTGAACTCGTGAGCACTTGTTTTTGCATTGTCAGTTTTACGGACTGAAAATTGAGGTCTTGGTTGTGTGCTGCGGTCCGTGACTTCTGCGCTGAGGAGTTCCACGTGACTTCACGTTCGTTTAATTTTTGTTCTAGATCTCATTATCTCCCACCACGGTTTTCTTTGTGTTTTCACAGCTTCCTACTTGTATTTTTTTGTGCGTCGCTCCTCCCTCGTATGAAGGCCAGCACCACTTTGTTGCGAACGAAGCGTATTATGTCGTCACTGCATCGCTCATCAACTGCCGCCAATCCACTCTTGGTGACCCATTTCCCCCATCTTTTGTCACGGCTCTTCCGGATTGTTGACAGCCTTTTATTTCGATTAGTGCCGCCCAGTGTAGCGTGTTGCTGCTGTTTCTGCTGCCGCCGCGGCTCTATTGCTGCTGCTGCTGCTGCTGAATCCTCCACACAAGTCACGGCCTGCGGGTTGCAGCAAATTACCCCGCTGCACTCACGCGTGCTAACCTTCAATTTCAGTTCCTTCTCACTTCTTCTTTGGTTGGATCCGCTTTTGGTTCTGTAGACCAACCGTTCTGCATCTTCGAAATTTAAATTCCTCGTAGTGTTTTCGACTGCTGTGCCCTACAGCGTCCGATACGTTTTCGAAATGCCTTCGCATTTAGTTTGTGTTCCGTAATTGTAGTTCTGTACACCCTCGGGGGGATGTGGCTATCGCATCTCTGGGAATTCGAGCTCCCGTGGAGAAGTTGTCAGGGCCTGAACTGAATGTTACGTAGGCCTTTCTTTTGTTGAACGAGGTTTTTGTGTTGTTAGGGAGCGCTTTTTTAGGTTCACAGCTGTCATGTTTTTCAGCCCCTACTGCTTTCTTCTTTAACCTTTATCTTGTTTCATAAACTCCTTTTTCAACTTACTGTCTCTATGCGCTGGGAGTTTTGTGTGAGGGACACACCTTGTGCATCGATTCACTAAACTCCATACCGAATGGTGCCTTCCTCCTTCCTCTCTTTTTAACAACTTTGTGTTGGTTAGGGAGGCTTTAACTAACTTGTCCATTCTTTACTATTACTTTGAGTGTTAAAAACAAAATTTTTGAAAATATTAACAAAAATAAAACTGAGAAGAATTTCGCCAATTAGGTTATCAAAGGTATGCATTGTGGTTTTAGACGTCTTCTTGCATTCTATGATGTGAGTTTATTGTGACCGTTTATTTGATGGTAGTTCTTCGTTGCTAAAAAACTGTTCCGTTCCACGTCCTGAATGTATTGGTAATGGTGCAATTTCCATTTATTTGTTTTTGATCCGTGCGGTGGGTGCAAAGAATCTTCGTGCTCACGGAAACCAGGATATCCAATTTTACTTCTTCTACTGTAGCAATTGTTTAATACGAATAATAATGATGTTGTAATAGTTGAAATAGTAATTGAATCGTAACAATATTGTGATAAACTTGTGCGGTGAGAGTTTTCTTCAACAGTTAAGTAATTCCTTGTGTGAACCTGAATTAGATTATTGGCTATGTAGTGTGTTAACTACGTAAATTACTTGAATTTTTTCGTAATTTAAAAAATTGGAAAAGAGTAAAATATTTATTTACCTGGTTTTGGGAGTTGAAGCGTGCATTGCAGGCTTCCTCGAGCTAGTGATGCCTCAATTATTGGCCAGTGTTCCGAGTGCTTGAAACGAATTTCACGTGAGCGGCTTCGTGTCTCACATTCTGATCATTATCAACTTCAAAAGAATAGAAATAAAATGCTCGACTTAGGGATCTGCCAATCATAAGTTCGTTGAGTGCATGGCTTTCAACCGAGCAACTCTGGCCATTCTCTCACGCTATGAGAAATAAGTGATAGAATTGGTGGATCGTTGCGGAATATTTGCTTTCGTCTCCTCTACCTGAAGTTATTGTGATTTGGGTGTGATCACCAGCTAAAGGGAAATGTGTGAAAAATAACATGAGGAAGCTATCGAAGAATGACAACTACAAGTTTTAGGCACATCCATGCGCTGGTATTTGAGGCAAAAAATTAGCCTTACGTGATCGTTTTTACGAAGTTTTTTTTTTTTGTATAAAAGCTGTGGCAAAAGTCGTGCTAGGCGCTATTTGGGGACCTAACCACCTGGGATTTGCTAATGTTCATTTTGGGAGTACTTGAATCTTTAAACCTGATGACTTTAAGGCTTCCACAGTAACATTAAACTCGTCGATGCCAGGCGCATCTCACGTGTTACTGTGTGTCCTAAAATTTTATTGCAAGTTCACATTGTTTCATGAATTTAAAAATGAAAAATGCGCTAAGCGTTGAAATCAGATTTAGTAAAGATTTCACAAAATATCAGTTTAAAATAAGTACGAAGTGTCAGTTTCATAAAACGTTTCGAAGGCCAGCTTTATCTTGTTTCAGTACAGGACAGTCAGAAGTATATTATCAACTTTGGTGTGTTTCGTTGAATTGCTACGAAAACCAGTCTTCTTTAGTAAAGTTCATGGATTCAATTGCTGGTTGGGAAAACTCCTTCAGCAAAGATTCCACGTTTTTCTCAGTCCATACCAAATAGTCCCCTCCTCCTCTGTGGCACACACTCCTTTGCAATGATAACAGAACCTAAGGTCAATCACTTAAAATGGACTCCAGTTTGGTATTCCTCAATCAATGTTTTTTCTGTAGGCTTGCTACCATGGTCGCGTTGACAAGGTATGCCGAGTGAAAACTGTTCCTTTATTCTATTTCTATTGGCACTGACGCTGATTCGTCTCTCTTAAGGCTTAATAAATGAACAATCAAGTTTGCTTTTGAATTCCCGCATGCGAGCCAGACACCAACACGGAAGCCTGCCGTAAATGCACTTATTTGCTAACTTTGATTCCGAAGAGAAGTTGCAAATCCAGGCAAGCATGATGAAAAGTTGGTCTTGGTTACCGCGTGTTTCACTTGCATTGTGCCACGAGGCGGCTGTTTCCTCACGGCCGCTGTGACCCTGACAACTAACGATCGCTTTTCTTTATTTACCGCTGCGCTAGCGTTGACGCGTGAAGCGCTCTGCATTGTTGGGACTCGGTTGTCCCTGTAGTGGAGCCGAGATCATCGCAACTCATCCATCACTTGTGGCACTTGAGCAAAATCACTCGGCGCGACTTATGGCGCAACATAATGCACGCGCGTGCTCACCTGCGCGGTGGTTTTATGCGTGTTTTCATCTGAATCGATTGCGTTCGGTGCAATTGTTAGTTTTACCGCCAGTATTTAAAAGTAGAGGATTTCGATTGTTGCGGGCAAAAATAAGGGTGCAGAGTCGTACACTACAGTTTTGAGGTTGTATTGGGCGAGGCGCGTGTGATTGCTGTATTCGTGGAAACAATTTTCTTTTTGTAAAATGAAGGGAGAACGTTGAAATCGATTCAATTAACTGTGCTGGAGTGCAATTACACGCATGAACACACTTCTCTCACACTCGGGGACGTGAAATCTTCACTTTCAAGGCCAGCGATGTAAGTATCAGTGGAAGAGTATTTTTCAAAACAACTCTTTACATCATAACTTAGAAGGTTGATTCATCACCACCTTAATGTCTACGTGCTGCAGCTTGCCACTAGTAGTAAGCTTTATTTGTGATAGTTGATGATATTTTCATACATACTTCTCCAACCATGAGTCGATATACTAGGATACTAGACTTTGCTCGCTTGTTATGCTCAAAAAGTTATGAGAATTATGGACTTCAAATCGGCTTAATTGTAGCAATCAAACAGTATTCTTCTTCTGAAAGTATAGACATGGATCGCATTTTAGTCAATCTGGGCGTTGTAGTTCTTAGACTAACGAAACACATCACTTAAAGTAGCAGTTACTGCCCGTATTGGTATGAAATCACATATCAATAAATTTATAAACCAATGGCAGAATTTCAATGAGAAATCCTGTTCTTTAATATTTTCATGGTGAGTTCATCAGAAAGAAAATCGTACATCGTTCTTTCAAGTTCAAGAACCGCATGTACCATCACGTCACATTTTTCATTTGATTTCTTCCTTAAGCATCAACTTCGCACTCAATCCGGCTCATGTTCTTGCCTTTCGTTATGCCTCAACGCCTGACATTTTCCATCGCTTGTAAATTTTACAGTTCGCGAGAAATGTTTTGAAGCGAAACTGCGCCTCTTCTTGCCAAAGGTTTGGAGTGACGAGAGCTGTGCCGGATGTTTTGATGTTTGTGCAAATTCGGAACCTGTACTTCGCTGGAACAACCGTAACTAAATCAAGAAATGCATGGGAGACCGCAGCGTACATCGCTTGTACGGACGCACTTCGGAGAACTGGAACGTAATGTACAGCTGAGCTGTTTTCGAAGTGTAGGGCTGACGTTAACCTTTCCATGCCGGATGTGGCCTGACAGCGTGATGAAAAAGAATGATGTAGCGTAAGTAGCTAGTAGATTTCCTTGACATTTATTACCTGTTTCGGATTGTGTATGGTTCTTTAGTCCGTTTTTCTCAAGATTTTGGGATTACCGTTAATGCATCAAAGGAAGGGTATAACGTACTATACTCCTAGGTGAACAGTGCGTGCTTGAACGTCCCTATTTCCCCAAAGAGAAAATGTTTGTTCACAGATCTGAGGGACTCACTTGGACGAGTCATCTTCTATTGTACAACTCGTATGTCGACTTGGGAATTTCACGAGTATGAGTGCTGCGTATTTATGTGTGACGTGAAAGTATTTCATCAATCGGGCCCAAATTTAGCAGTCCTGATCAAGAAATACATGAAAAGTATTAAATGATGACCCGCATTACTAGCAGCAGGACATCATAAGCTTTGAATAGCCTACTGAACAACTGTAAAAAAGGTAGATGGGAAATTTTACAGAAAAAATGCGTAAGATGGCAACTTACTTAGCTTCAAGAATTTGGTTTACACAATTTCGTGCTTGATTGAGAGCACCGTCACATGTTTTTGCAATTATAAAAATTCTCTAAAAAAAAAACATGCGTGTGTTGCGCTCACGTGTGTGAGTGCAATGAGAGCCCGTGCTCGTGAGTCGTGGCCCGGTAACCAGTTTGCGAAAAGTTGGTTGTATCGGATCGGCGTGCGATTTGGAGTGGTGGCGCGGTATGGCGACTACCTTGGTGTTCTCTGAAGTACGGACGACAGCTTTCATTTGAGCAAAACATTGCTTGTGTGGGGAAGTTGCGCACGCTCTACTTACTAAAGCAGGTCTCTCTGGTATTTCAACTCCGCCGGCACTTAGTTCCTCTCGGTGACGTTCCTGTAAATTGTGAACAGCCACTCAATTTAAACTTAGGTTTTAAATTTTTTGTAGTGTGAACGACGCTGTAGTGTTGTACTCCATGCTTACAGCTTGTTCACACTTGACGTACTATCATAATGATGTTCGTTTTTTTATTGTTTAACTTGAACTATCTTTCATATCAATGAAGTTTCCTTCAAGTTTCCATGGTATTATTGTTCATTTTGGCTTGATTGTGAAATACCTGAGAAAAAATATTTAATCAAAATCGTAAAACTGTTCATTCCTGCAGATATGCCTGCTGTGAGAGAATGTTTTACGAGCTGCATGAGGAGTGAACGCTCCTCTGCAGCATCCCTAGCGACCTGCTAGAGAGTGTAGTAAATTAGTATTTTAGGTGCATTATCCCCTTAGCTTTTCATCCCCGTTTGTAGCGTATTGAATGCGCTAGTGCAACTGTCTGGTGTGTGTTCCAGTCCCTGAAAATAATATTCGTCGCGCTGATAATAATTAAAAAAAAAAATTCTCTTTCATTCTTTTCTTTGAGACTCGGTACGTTCGTATTTCAACGGTAACCATAATGGTAAACTTTGGATCGTCCCTCATAGAAACCTTTTTATTTTCATCTACAAAAGTTGTCCGTGCATCTTCTTTGCATTGCAGCCAGGAAATCACAAGCACAATAATTTCTTTAATATTAAATTGTGCGAAGTGTGTGGAGCTTGCAGGGAATTTGGCAGTATTCACTTTCACCGACACAGCCAGAGCAGTGCAGTGCAGAATGTTGCAAAAAAATCGCATGAGGTTTATTGTTCCGTGCGTGACCTGCGTGGGGGTAGCCGCTGAATTTAGGGAATACATTCCCAGCAGAGGCTTTAGTTTTGTGAATCCCCGTGGCGATGGAGAGAGGTACTGAAGGGTATTATGGGCCGTAGGGATTTTTTGGGATCGTGTTTGTTGTATGGCAGTCCAGAGCTTTATTTGGGGTGGAGAGAGTCATCGTGGCTGTCCTCGTCAGAGAACTTCGCTACTTGAGATTCCTTTGTGGCTACTGAAAGCCAAGCTGGCCATACATCGTACATAGGAGGCAACTGGAAGTATGATGACATGTTTTGTTTCCATCTTGTTTCTTTTTACTTTGTTTACTCATCTTTGTTACTTATCTTTGTTTCCTTTTACCATATTGAAAACTCTTGTTTCTCTTTGTTTCTGGGAGCGAACGGAGCTCGGATCGGCCGGTCTCTTACGATCGAGTGGCTTCGTTGTTTGTATACCATTTTTTCTACGTGTTGAAATACACCATCACAATTGAAACGCCTTTTGAACAAAAAACGCTGGTTATCAGCTAAGAATGATAATTATTAGTCGAGCTAAACGGCTGACCAGTTGTAGAAAAATACTCGAGTTTTTTACGCTTCTTGCGTTCGCTTTTCTGTCTCCATGGAATTATCAGTAAATGAAATGATACCAAATTAAATTTCATATCTATATAAATTTTACAGATCGTCGTATAACGTTATCCTATGTAGACGAATTTCTATACTTGAATCGGTGGATGTTACCGTCGAATTAAATTCAAGATGTATTAAATGTGTAGCAACATTGTAAATAAATCATGACCAACATTTTAATAATAATGTGACACTGAGGTGAAGAAATTCTGAGAGCAGTACGGTCGACGATCATAGTTGATGTGTTCATGGTAATTCTCGACGTCGATCTTGATTTTACGACCTCACAACCTCAATCTCACGCGCTGTGACTTACCCAACGTTCATACGCCTTCAATACTTCCGTGAAACTCAATAATCTCTGCATTATTTGTCAAGAATTTGGTAGTAAGTTGTGTTTAGCGTCTCTTGACGAGCTTCATGCACGCTCTTGAACCGCATTATCCTTGACGAATGCTAAGTGATGCGTTACCGGCCGACCTTGTGACCGTTGGTGCCGCACTATGCCATTGTACTGCCTGTCAGGCCCAGATACTTACAATGGTTGGTCGGTCGGCGTTCCGAGTGTACATCGCTCTTACATTGAAACGGTGTCCTCGCAACGGTGATTATCTCCTAGCGGATTGACTTTGAAATGGTGGATGTATTCTGTAAATGGGGTATCTGTCGTTTTCTTGTCTGGAGTACTCGTCAGCCGCGAGTTGCTAAATACCACTCGAGGTTATGTTTTCTGCAAAAACTTGTGTAGTAATTCATTATTAGGGCAGTTAAGATAATTTCAAAAAGCATGCATGGGTGAAAAGTGAACTACAGCTCGGTAATGCAGCAGAGTACCCGCGTTCAATGGTATCACTGATACGTTTTACCATATCACAAACCATATGCCAAGTAGGAACTGAAGCAACCCTGCACTGAGCGATGTCCTTCATTCAAGGTGGAGCAGTTGTGAACCACCTTGCTCATCGCAGCTAATGTCGTGACGCCGGATCCTTCAACAGATTATGAAACGCTCTCATTGGGGGATGCGTGCAGCTCTCGGGCTACCCTGAACAGTAAAGGGATATAGCGGATAATTCAAGTCTGCTATCCTCGGTACAAATGAACTGCTCCTTAGCTATGAATGAATGTTTACTGTCAAATTTGCCGTGCTCGTTGTAGAAGTCTGCATCACGATTTTTAGACATGTCCCCTCAGGGGGATCCAATTATTGTATCTATGGGAATTAGCGCTCAGAGGGGGGCAATGTGAGGGCCCGAGCTAAAGGTTAGGTAGGCTTTCTTTTTATTAAAATAACATTTGTTTTTGTTTTGTTACGGACCAACTTTTTTTCGGTTCACTGCTGTCCTGTTTTTTCAACACCTACTACTTTTCTTCTTCAACTTTGATCTTGTTTCATGAACTTATTTCTTATCTTACTGTTTCTATGCCCTTTCTGCATGGATTCCGCGTTCCCTTAACTCCATACTAAATGGTGCCTTCTTCCTTCCTCTCTTTGGATCGCCTTTGTTGCGGATAGGGAGGCTTAAACTAACTAATAATCTAATCTAATCTTTTAGACATGTTTTTTTTCATATTCTTTCCCCTCACGGACATACATCTACTGTATGCAT
>JACJUY010001009.1:122429-156397 GCA_014220935.1 Platorchestia sp. MABIK | reverse complement strand
TTTTAAACTGGACGTGACGTCAGCAGTAGGATCAATAGGGCCCAGCTAATGGAGGAGCAGGGCCGCAGCAGGCCTAGTGTCACGTATGCACATGGGGCGCTCTGTGGCGTGCCACGTGCAATAATATGGGCGGGCCACGTGCAATATTATGGGCGGGCCACGTGCAATATTATGGGCGGGCCACGTGCAATATTATGGGCGGGCCACGTGCAATATTATGGGCGGGCCACGTGCAATATTATGGGCGGGCCACGTGCAATAATATAGGCGGGCCCTGTACCATGAATTATGCACGCCAATGGACATCCGGAACACAGCTGCCAGCCTTTTTCATGGTGAAAATTCTTGACTCAAATTCGGTCATTAGGGCCAAATTCTATTCGGAAAAGTCGGACCTGATCGAACCCTGATGCTCAGTCTGCTGAACACTCTGAACACAGCTGTCAGTATACACGATGCTGGAGCTTCAAGGGGCCGGTTTGCTCACTTGACTTACTGAAGTGAAACATAATGATATGGATTTATTCAACTTCCAGAAAACCACAAGAAAGGTAATCAAGGCCCTGCTAACTGTGAAACTTCTCAGAACCCAAAATAGAATTATTTCTGTGGCTATAATGGAGATTTAATTGACGTAGACATAGCTCATAAATTTACGTCAGGGGGAAATGCATCCGCGCGAGCTTGCGAACTTGGCGCTTAATTTCTTTTTCCACGCAATTTAGCAAGTTCTAACGAGTACGCAAACAGAACTCAGAGCGCCGCTTTCGTGACAAATTTAGCAAGGCCAGCGCAAGATGCTGATTACGAGTTATCAGCAATTACCCCAGAAAACAGATAATTATCCAAGAAAACATGTACGCACACACTTGAACTCACCAAAAGCTCAAGTCTTTCTGCATTTTTTCTGAGTTATTTATCTTATCTCATCAATTAGAGGCAAAGCAGACGCAACAAAATAAGTAAATGTTAGCATGCAATGACCTATAAAATTGAAGAGACCGTGTACATTTCACGGTGATCGAAACTAGAATTACAGCGAATTGTGTAAGACTAATCTACAAAGACGTTGGAGTTTCACAACGAAAGTACCCTATTTATTCAAAATTTCGAATAAGCGAGGACAAAATAAATAGAGTACGAGCAAGGATGGCAGGGGTCACATCAGCTGACGGTGTGCCCTCAGCTGTTTGTGGCCGGCAGCGTCGCCATGGCAACCGCAACAACACCGCAGGACTGCTGCTATGGGATGCACGGGGACAGTGCGTGTGCACTACGCTGCCATTCCCGTTACGGTATGCCGGAGGGGGTCTTCTAAAATAGAACTACACTGCACTCCCACCGCCAGTGATGGATGCGGCCAGTACTCATCATTTCACAAGTATTTAAAGCCATTGGCCTGTTTTAAAACGCTAAATTACGACGCGAGAGAACATATTCAGAAACAAAATTTTCGAGGAAATTTTCTAAATGTTATTCATCTTCCTGAAAAGACAATAAACTGATCAACTTTACTGATCTGCGTTAATATTAAGCATCAACGAAATGAATTGCATCGCGCATTTCAACACACGCTGAAGCTACCATTTTTAGCCTTTAAATTGAATGAAACAAAAACCGTAATGACTTAGCCGTTACATCGAACGTCAAAAAATGTTCACCAAATTCTCTCAAAGAACGATTATATTTGCCCAATATGAGCTGATACGAACGTGTCGTAATGCAATATGAGTGGGTTATGTGAACAGATTCGTCTCCCTTCCATGACCGGGTGTGAGTGTCATAATAAAGGTACGAGTGTGGCTGCGACATGGAAGGTAGCATGGAAAACAACGCAAAGAGACTAATTTTTGTCGTGTGAGGTATGTTTTGGAAGCAGAAAACACCAGCCGTGATAGCATTATGCTTCTATAGTATAGAAATGAGAAGCCACGATCTTAACACTATTCTTGCATAGCACTCAGTGCTTCTTTTCCGAGACAGCAACAACAATCGCTTATCATTAATAAGTCACGAATTAGAAAGAGAAAATTAGAGACCGATGTAATTGAGATAAGTGCTGAAGACCTTCGTGTTGCCAATCGCTCTCATGATACACGAACTCTTCTCATGGCTAACGAAGGAAAGAGAAGGCAAGGGAATGTCTGCCGATTTACGGCATTAAGGACATAACAGGCTTGTATGAGTAGTTAAGTAGGCTACCGCATGTTAAAAGTAACTAATAAGGAGAGACACTTAAAACACTTTGACTGCGGCAGGTAAAACTGAAGTTTAATATTCAGTTCAATTTCAAAGCTAGTTGTAGTCAGTAATGTTGAAAATACCAAATATTAACTGGATCATGTTTTCATTTATTTTCGATCAAGTATTTCTTCAAATTGAGTGTGTAACTACTGGATGGTCAGCAACATAATGAAAACTCGCTCAGTGACCAAATATGGCTCACGTCGCAGTCAAAGTGTTAAGGGTGGCTAACCAAGTAAGCAAACCTTAACAAAGATTCAGTGTACATCCTCAAAATAGATAGAACCTGTGAGAGACCAACAGCACGGCTTTTAAATAGCAATTTCTTTAGTCACCAACAAATCTCGCAATTCATTATCTGCTGGATGATTAAGCACATTGGAAAATTTGAAAGTCTGTGACAGGCAAGCCAATACAAAAATAACTAAGAGGTTTACCAATCAACACCCTACCTCTCAGTATTTTGATACTTATGGCAGCAGAAACATTCAACTTCATTTACTTTTCTGCCCATCGCATTTCGTGTAAGCGAAGAAAAACCTTTTCAGAGATTGACGAACGAGTTGATCACAGCGGGCGACTGGGAAAGATTGTTGGTGTGTGGCAAGAAAGTATTTTGTACGTGCAGGTGCGTGTACTTTTTGTTCACATGATCTCACAAGCGCGAAGCTGTGTTCCGCTCACGACGTTCAGAACAAAGGAACTGAGCCAAGGTCCAAATGGAAATTCAGTTTTTCATGAGAAAGGTTACACCAATGAAGTTCTCTGCAGAGACGTTTCAAGGCAAGACAGATCGGTTACGAATCGAAGAGATAGTACAGAAACCAAGTGAACTACAAAAACTGAGATCAGCTTCGCGATCGTTCAAGCCTCGCAACTGCAAGTCGAGAACGGCCGAGTATTTCGACTTCGTCAATTATAGATACAAAACCTCCAAGGGTAAGGTCAATACCAATCCATACACAGCTCTTGCATATTTAACACGAAATATAGATCCTAACTGGAGGAATTTGCAGCCAGGGAATAAGCTAGCACTTGCACTGCAGCTCTTGCATTTAGCGTAAAATCAACGAGTTACCAGGGATGCAATTAAGGTTTACCAACTTCTTTAACACCAAGAATTGGCAAATTTCTGCTAATTTTCCGCAAAAACCCAATATAATTTTGGCTACAAAAATCAATCTGGCAACTCTGGTCGCAGACGACAGTCATACAAAGGAAGCCCAACACAACAGATTAGATTAGATTATTAGTTAGTTTAAGCCTCCCTATCCGCTACAAAGGCGATCCAAAGAGAGGAAGGAGGAAGGCACCATTTAGTATGGAGTTTAGGGAACGTGGAATCTACGCAGAAAGGGCATAGAAACAGTAAGATGAGAAAGAAGTTTATGAAACAAGATCAAAGTTCAAGAAGAAAGTAGTAGGTGTTGAAAAAACAGGACAGCAGTGAACCGAAAAAAAATGGTCCGTAACAGAACAAAAACCTATGTTATTTCAACAAAAAGGAAGCCTACCTAACCCTCAGCTCGGGCCCTCACATAGTCCCCCTGGGAGCGCTAATTCCCATAGATACAATAGTTTTATCCCCCTGAGGAGGCCCAACACAACATCAAATCAAACTTGAGTAACAATTAGCTTCACTCGGAACTCACTAATTGCACGTAGCATCAATTAGCTTTACGCGGAACTTGCCAATCGTACGTGGATATCGACGCGGAGTGACAATTGGCTACACTCGGAACTCGCCAATCGCACGCTTACTTACAGCGTCAGAATTTTTTGCTCGCATTATCGCTATTAAAACAAATATTACACAAGCACTGGTATTGAGTTGTCCCCGAAATCAGGAAGACGGAATCGCCACTCGGGAGTGCTAAAAAAAGTCACACGTTTGTTTAGATATTACATTTAACTCAGCGAGTTTATGAAAGAGGAGCGTATTGTTCTCAGAGGCTTTCTCGTGATGAACTCCCTCCCATTCACTGAGGGAAGCCATGGAATCTTGCAAAGATACTCCATCATACTTGTGACAATTTATACCAGCACACTTTTGTCGCATCCAAGCACAGCGGCTATGCTCGACGTGAACGAATGTCTGCGAACAACACAGACAAAGCAATTCATGTACACAAGAGTAGAGCAGATCAATGCAGAGCGGCAGCAGGATCCTGGCTGCCACACGCGATGTTGCTCGTACAGGCATCGGTATCACAAGCTCGCTCATGTGCACCTGAGCTCCTTCATTCGCACTTCAATGGTTATTCATTACCTTTATTGAATAAGATAATGATCTCCTTAAAGACGTGTTTCCTAGCACTTTCATTTATAACTAGAGTTCACGGCCCGCCAAAAATGGCGGGATTTAATGTTTTCCTAGAACAAATTTTTCAGACGTGGATGACAAAAAAAGATATCCATCGAAATGGCACCTGCGATAAAAATATTTTTACACTCGTGCACTGGTGAAACTCGTACCACAGAAACGGTTATGAAGCATCCTTATGAGCGTGACAGAAACGGAGGAGCGGACACAAAATAAATAAACATTCACACCAAGGGTATTACTAGGTAAGATTCAGAACCAAGTCACAAAGAAAATGATCCGTTGCAAGATCCGGTGATTGCCCACAATATAGTAACTAGAGTGACGCAGATAAACACATGTCGAAGACAAAAAATAAAAAGGAAAGCACTTGACGTTTAGAAATACGTAGTCGCAACTGCAGTGCAAGTCATAAAAATCGTTGACACTGATTGTCAGAATAATGAAGTCGTTAGTTCTCACAGGCAAAATATTTTGGCATCCCAATGATTTAATGTAGAACTTGCAGTAAATGCTCCTACGAAGAGAAATTTTTTTTCGCCAGGTTATAAGAATTAGAGCTTAAAACGAAAGTTTGAGAAGAGAAACTTTCGGGAATTTTCAAGCTCTGATGAAGTTCAGTGTGCTTCTCCAGGTTGTACGAAAGAGGGCCAAAATTATGACCTCAATTAAATAGACATAATACACCAATTTATCAAAGGTGTGTTAAAAAAAAAGAATAACAAAAACGCCTGGAAAGTTTCATGAGAGCAACAAAAAAACTATATTTAAGTAGCCTTTTCTTCCAACTTCAAAGAAAAATGGCCTTAAAAGTTTGACAGGTCTTTGAGGATCTCAAAGTTTCGTAAAAAATAAAGGAGACTTTTTGGTCTTCCTCATGATACTTAAGTTCGCACATTTTTTCAAACTAACTAATGAACGCACATACAATTATTAACTTCAACACGAACAATACAAACACTTTCTAGTTTTATATAGCGCCAATTATGGTCATAAAGTTAATAATAAATAAGTACTTGAAAAGAAATTGGCGAAAATCAGTTATAATGCAGCGACAGACAAGAAACTAGTATCAGAATTTGTCTGCCATTGTTTTCACATCAACGCGAAGTTGAGGTTCAAAAGAAATACCCACAGAAAAAAATTAAATTGCTCTTACTCGCAAGTAAGAATAACTTGTGGCTTAACAAGCTGAATAATGAAAAATGAAGCGGAACTTAACGCCAAACAGACTGTGATAAACATGAATAGTATCCCACTCCCTCTTTAAGGCAGTTGAATCATCGACAAAAACGCAAAAACTAACAGATTGACGACTGTGGTTTGTGATGAACACAGATAATTTTAAGACCATTAAAAACGCTCAACAAATAGACTATGATAAATGTAAATAGTTTCCCACTCCTCTTTCAAAGGAGTGTAATGAATAACAAAAATCTACAAACATCCAGCACATTGACGCTTGTGGTTTGAGATGAAAACAGATGACGCAAGACCATTAAGATGACGGCTGTGTCACAAGCTCAAAATTTCCTTCAGAAATGGCCGAAAAGTGGCCCATTCATCTTGAGGATGCGCGCCGATTAGCATAAATGCTAACAGTCTCCCGCCAGCAGGTTCATCGATCACGGCAGAGAAAAAACGCGCTTTTCTTCACAGCTCGCGGGAGTCGCGCGCTGAGGGAAATTGATGACCCGTGAAATGTGAGGCGGTGTGCGCGTGTGTGTGTGCTCTCCGCCGCACGCCATGTGCAGCACCAAAATACGGAGTTGTATCAAGGTGTAATTTTGAAATATCGCATCAGCTACGCGTTTTGAAATGGTATGACTGGATGGAAGAAGATATAGAAAACGCAGGATGAGCTTCATTGAACATGAACATGCTGATAAAATCAGTCGCTTGACTAAAAAAACTTTGAACGTTATGGAGACAATTCAATGATCAGTTCAACAAAATACAAAGTATGAACAATGTTACGAAAGAATGAAGTCACGAAAAATGAACTAGTCTAGACAGTGTACACATCAAGCAAAAGAAGACAAAATATAATTTTGTATTCACTATCTGAAGGCGATACACAACAAAGTGTATTGAAGAACATCATGAACTACATTCTTACGCAGACGAATCGTAAATAGAGACACCAAGGTTGCTACTCTCGAAGTCAACATTGCTAAAATTATTTATTGCTGTCAGATATTAAAAGGTAAACGTTTCGAGCACCAGGCTCATCTTCAGTACAAGTTATCTGAAAAGAAAAAAACCAAGATGAATAGATAAAAATACATATACAGGAAATAAACACAGAATTAAAGAAATACTACTACTAAAATCAAGAGGTAACTATGTACAAAGGGTGGGCACTATTAGTTTCATTAAGAGGCGGCTTAAGTTTAAAACTGTATGAGTGTATTTAAAAAAAGTGTATTGATTATAATTACTTTCCTTGAAAATATAAAATGATGCCAAAAATCCGAAGATCAAAATTGCTGAACGTACTGTTAATCACACTAAAATCCTCATCAGAAATAAGAACATTGTACTACTCAGTGTGGCTGCGTTTTGCTGAATGAGAATGAGAAGAATGAACCAGTAAATTACTGCTATATCGCTATTAATTTAAAAAAAACGCGTAAACACTCATGTCATATACGTTCTTTACCTTGATTTTGCAGTTTACTAAGTACTGGAATAAAGATCATGTTTTAGGGCGTTCTACATCGAATTTAGCGCATAGATATATTCGTAAATTGAGATAATCGTAGGTCATTGTATCTCACAGAGTTGCAGATCTTTCTACCAAATTGACAACTTGTACGATTTCCACCATCAAGACAATCAATCAGTCATCGGTTGGCGTATAAAGAAAATAAAAGAAAGAAGAATCGCATAATAAGAAAAGTTTCACGTGGCAGAAACAAATAATTCGGAGAAGCAAGCCACGAAGAGCTGAAGGATCAATAAGGCAAGTGCGACCGACCACCTACTTCAACTCAGTAGCGGTACAAGGCGCATTGCCCATAACTGCATGCCAAACCTTGCGCAGCCGAAAAAAATCACCATTCATACGCAGGCCTCGAAACAAGCCGACTATAAGCGCAGGATGTCGACAACTCAGTACAGCTACGCACGCGGTCCAGACCCAACATTTTGTAGCCGTAATTACCAAGACAGGAAAACCTCCTGAGACGGCACATGATAGAGCATCGACTGACCTTTGAATGTGCCGGAAGCGAGTCCGAGGAGGTGAATTGTAAGCAATGAACTCAACCCTAGCAATAAAACGATGAAAGCAAGCAACTGTGCAGTAAAAAAAATGCAAACACATAAACAAGCCAAGGCTGAACGCCATAGGGGCTGGTTAATGGAGCAACATTGACATGACAGCTCCAACAGATCCAACACACAGGGGCGAAACTGGTCTCCCTGTGACGCCATCACGTTTTAAGAAATACCATGCCTTGAATATAGAGCAGAAGACTCCAAAATCTTGGCATTACAAACAAGACTTATCCAGTGCACCAACTGCGACAATTGGTCCAATTCAAGTGCAAAAGACTTTCATTGCCAGTCTTCCTCTGTGCGAGTAACTTCAGTTTTTACAAGGACGGCACTGCACGAAAAAGTCATCCCTACATTGACCAATGAACACTGGTATTACTCTCTTACAAGGCATGCATATTAAAACGTGCACAACAAAACGTATAACAAACGCGTACAAAGCAGCTGTTTTCAAAATCAAATTGCAGGTCACACAGTCGCTATCATGCGCAGAAGTCGATCTCTTAAACTTGAACATTTACAGTTCAGGTAAATCGAGGAATTTGAGTTTGGCCACCACGCACCACCTATAAGCGACCATCAGTGTTACCCCTACACAAAATAGGACCATAAACCTCGCTTTGACCTCCGAATAACGCGGACAGAGAGTGGCGTGTGGGTCAAAGGTAAGCAGACCCTTGTCAGGCGCAGTTCGGTCACCGTTCGTCCGTTGCTTGAAATTTCAAGTTTATACGAACAGGCAAATCAGGAAAACAGATAAGCTGAACGCGCTGTTTAAAAAAGTTCAATCGTGGAACGGCTTTGCTTGACATAAAATTGAGAGAACGCGAAGAATTATTCCGCAAAACTCACGGATTCATTTCATTTTGTAGAAAAACCATTCACGGACTGGAAAATGAGAGCATGTGTTAAAAATGCGGGTTATATTTTACGTTGCAAGTACGAATGCAAATATTCTAGTTAATGTCCTGATAACGGAACACATCCTGACCTATTTCACAAAGTAGGACAAGATAATACAATGATGATACAAAGCTCCACTTACTATAATTCTAAGCAGACAAATATGAACGAGCTCTGCACGACAGGAGCTACAAAATGTCAGCACAAATGACCTTAAATTGTAATTAGGTTCTAATTACGGAGCGACCTCAGGAGACCTTGGCATTAGCTGCCGAGCCATTCACAAACGCGACGTGATGACGCCACCATTGGCACTGGGTAAGAATCCTCAGTTGCTTCAAAATATCAATTATCTGCACCGCTAAGTGTCCTCTCGGTAGTTTTTCGAAGAGAAAACAACGTGTAAAATACTAATTGAAACGATCATTGTCCTTCGCATAAAATGAAGCTCTGGACCAGGTGAGCAGAACTTGAATTGAATTTTCGGGGCTGTCAAGTTGCTCTCGATATGGTGTTTGTAATAAAAAGTAAATTGTGCAATGTTAACAGAAGCAATGGTTGTCCTTTGCATAAAATGAAGCTCTGTCCTGACAAGCAGAACTGGAAAACCAATCATCACCACCAACTCCACAGAGAAGCAAGGACGAATATTTGGGGAGCGAACCTTCCCCTAGAGCCATCGAAGAGGTTGCTTAAATCGAACAAAACTTCGTTCCACAGTTTAACAGGCCAAAATTTACTCGTGTCTACATGCACACGACGAACACGAACTGCCGTCATCACGCATCACACAGTTGCAATATTTGATCATTTCAATTTGCAACAAGGCCAACACATAGAGTTGGCTTAAACAGAACAGGACAGCAACAGTAAGAAACAGCGCGCAAAGTTCGCCTAACTATATTTCATCAGAAAAAATACAGCTTTGAAAATGAACCCAGTGTAAGCGACAAGAAATGAATGATACGGTACGTATTGCAGCACTCACCTTCACAACTGCCGGGCGTTTCTAACCACGAAGAGGAGTCGCCTTCAAAAATTTACCAAGCTAAATTTAACTTGAAGCATTTAATAATTACATAACGATACGTCACATGGAAATTTGGAACGTACCGAACAGCTGGTCTCATTAACTTCTTCCAATTTCAAAACAAATTCCGAATAAACAATGAACCTTATGATTGTTTCACATAAAAAAAAAGACTTATAATGGATCACTTGTGAGCAGTTATGTTAATCGCATTACTCACTTAAGCAGTCATAATTCTGTTGTAGGAAAGCAAATTAACCTTATACGATAGCATACTATCCCGAAGTAAATTCTACCATTATTGCGCTACACAAAGGAGCATCTACTACTGCTGATTCACGGCCTCAAGAGCGACGACGGCGGTTTAAGTTCTCGATTGCTAATGCTACGAGAATGTACCAAAACATAAAATTTAATTTAACACCATTACGTAAGAAAAGCGGGGCTAATTTAACAGAAAAACGACACAAGATAATGAGATTATTGAGTTCTTTTGAATTAGAAAAAAATTTCCGAAGCTGCTTCCAAGACTAAAATTGGACCGGTAAACACCCACGTAACTCCTAGGACATGACAGCAGATATAATGCTCGTAAGAGTCTTCCAATAAAGGCACGAAATAAAATCTCCGCCCTGAGTATAATAACGTGAGGCAGAAGCTGCCACATCGACACGAAAGGTCATAACACGCTCCTCATTGTTGGCGATTCATGCAATCGTAGCGGTATACATAGCAGCGTACGTTCACACGATGCGCGATGCGTTCACACGACAATATAAATAGTTAGAAAATCCGGCAGTGGACTGGCGACACCACCACCCGCCGATTCCTCCTACACACACACACACACACACACACAGCCAGCCAGCTAGGCAGGCAGGCAGGCAGGAAGGAAGCACCGAGCGTTACCTCACAACTCGAAGCCAGCACTATGCTCTCGTGTCTCCACTCACCTGGAAAGATAAGAAAAATACATTAATCATCTGGAAATGAAGCGCAAACGCTCAATTTGTTAAGATATTGAAAGAAGTTCATGAAACGAAAGGACTTCGGTGAGCCGAAAAAATATGGTTCTTAATAAAGCAAAGTGATACTTCATTTCAACAAAAAAAACTAAATAGCAACAAGCTCAGGACCTCACATTTTACCCCAGGAAGCGCTAATTCCCATAGATTTAACAGTAGCATCTCCATGAGGGGCTTATCTTCTCCTTCCATCTCAACAAATGTGCTCAATGGCACTCCACTTAATGTAAGTGCTCAGTAATTCAGCAAATTGTCGCCGTAACATGGAAAAACTGGAACTGTCGCCGTAACATGGAATTGTCGCTGGAACTGTCGCCGTAACATGGAATTGTCGCTGGAACTGTCGCCGAAACATGGAATTGTCGCTATAACTGTCGCCGTAACATGGAATTGTCGCTATAACTGTCGCCGTAACATGGAATTGTCGCTATAACTGTCGCCGTAACATGGAATTGTCGCTGTAACTGTCGCCGTAACATGTCACCGTAACATGGAATTGTCGCTGTAACTGTCGCCGTAACATGTCACCGTAACATGGAATTGTCGCTGTAACTGTCACAGTAACATGGAATTGTCGCTGTAACTGTCGCCGTAACATGTCACCGTAACATGTCCCGTAACATGGAAAAACGTACAACTCTAAAAACAGTCGCCTTATATTGTTTCAAAACATTGACTGCGATATGTCAAACAAAAGTTCGGTATTCAACTCAAATTCAAATTTTATAAATACCGAACATTAACTGGGACCATTAAAGCATTAATTTTAAAAGACTGTTAAATCTTTCAAACGACACTTCGATGGGTCGTTTTTCACTAGGAAAAACTTAAGCACGCCACACCGATGGGTCGTATCGCAGTCAACGTGTTGAATTCAATTCCACAGAAGCTCAGAGCCACCGTCACCAAGTAGAACAGTTCCCCCTCCGCCTTACGTATTCTGTAATACTTTTCTTTAGCGGCAAAGAAAACTGCAGTTGCAGGTAAACTATAACTAATGAAGAGCCCAATTCAGTGTTGCCAAATTGACTCTTTACACCAAAATTCTTGATTTTTTTCCTTTTCAAGCAAATTCAAAAGTAAAAATTAACAAGGATCTTGAAGTTTATCGAACTGTCAGATATAGAAATATTTTTATAGAACTAAATTTTATACTAAAATAGACCAAGGAGAATTCTGGGCAGAAAAATAATCTGGCAACATAGGGTCGTGTAATGCATACAGGTGAGACAGGGAAGGGTGTCGACACAAAAACACAACTTTCACCACCACCACCACCATCAGTCAAGGGCAAGAATAAAAAACGGACGGCTGCCTACAATGCGTTAGCACTTCCTAAAAAAAATCCAAACAGTAGGTACGCTGATTGATTAATTGATTACAAGAAAGTTTTAGCCTCTCTTTACCACGACATAGATGTTGAAAGAGAGGAAGGATTAAGGCACCATTCAGTATGGAGTTAAGGGAACGCGGAATCTATGCGCAAGGTGCATAGACACGGCAAATTAAGAAAGAAGTTCATGAAACAAGAAAAAAGTTGAAGAAGAAAGTAGTAGGGTGCTGAAAAATAAGACAGCAGTGAACCGAAAAAAGATGGTCCGAAACAAAAAAAAATCTGTTCTATTTCAACAAAAAGAAAGCCTACCTAACCTTTAGCTCAGGACCTTACATAATCCCCCTGGGAGCGCTAATTCCCATAGCTACATTAGTTGTATCCCCCTGAGTGCGAGTAGGTACGCGCAGCAACATCACGAACTAATAATTAGGTTACTTGCAAGTGTATGCCGATACGGTCAAATGAGACAGAATACAATACTAACTAAAATATGCCAGACAAAAGTCAAACCCAATAATTTTTCCTCACAAAATGAACGCAACAGAACACAGCTAACCAACCATACCACCATATATCTTCGCTTATTCAGAGTAATGATTTAATCACATCACGGCTCACGCAGAGCAAAACACTCCAAATGAATCGAAGTTTGCAAGAATCAGGCGCCATAAAAGAGTGGACACCCACTAAATATTTCTACCAGAGTTCACTCAACATGAAATATAGGCAAGGTTTTACCACGGGTAGACGATGAGATGTCAGATATTTAGGAACAGAATAGCTCACTATCTGTGTCACGAAGGAAGAAACAAATGAAAGCGTTTGGGGCGCTAAATCAAGTTCAGTATAGACAGATACTAGAACACCAAGCGCAGGTATCTGTGAGCACGAGCTATACAAGAGACATAACACGAGGTGAGCACTTAAACTCCACATCCCCTATGACTTCACACGTCACAGGGGCCACATCTGAGAGGCAAAGGTCAGCACAAATTAGATGCAACGGCTTAAAGTCACCTTTATCACGATTGCATAGTTATACCAAAGAAAAACTACCGTAACTTAATCTCAGACGCCGCTTCTAATGCACTTTTGTCCCTAAGAGTTGTAAATTATATCGAAAATCTTGTTTTGAAAATGTCATAAATCTAATATGAAAATAATCACAAGGAATAAGGACATTTTCGCTGTAATTCCTGAACTTGAACCTATCCAGTCTCTCGTTTACAAAAATTAAACAAACGTAACTCGTTCGTAATTTCAGGAATCATTCGCAATTCAGAATGAAGAAGTAACAGAAATGAAGGTTAAAAAACTGACAACTAATGCCATGTATAATGAAAAAGCAACACTTTATTATGTAAATAAGACAGTGTAAACTTAGCATTCAAAAGAATTAGTACGACACTCGCGTGACTAAAAGGAAATTTAGGCAGGAGCACAAAGGAAATGAACCCCTGCTGATTATTTTCATGATATTCGCACCCTCACCAAATTAAGCAATAACTTAAAGGAAAGCCCCACGTCCGGCCAAGCTGCCGCTAATTTTTTTACCAATTTCTGGTTGGGTTCGAAACCACTTTCACCAGCGCGCGGCAGTCATGATAAACAGCGACCAACAAAGGGTCACAACAGAATACTGACCAGACAGAAACTTGGAGCAGAAGAGAGGGCGTGGCTCAAATCAATGCCAGGGTCAGAAGCAAGCAACAACAGATAGGAGACAGCCAAATGAAAGCGACCGCAATTATCCGAGTTTTGGAGGCCGCACTAACTTCACCATCGGCCGGACCAAGCCTTGTAGTGGCATGTCGAGCACGCGACACCGCTGTCCCTGGTTTATTCTCATACTAGCCACGGCTAAACTAGACATGCACTCTTATATACATCACTGATTTGCAAGCTAAAATTTATAGTCATACTTTATTCGGTAATAACACCTAAGACTTTTTACAATACGTAATTTACTCTGGCAACGCAGCGGCACGTGCATTAGTCGTTAGTTTCTCTCTTCAACGTACATTTTAATTCTCTCAAAACTTCTAAACATACTAACTTTCAACCGAAACTTGAACAATTCGTATGTGAATTACCTAGCCAGGAATAATGATGTCCGTCTGACCGTCAAGCTTTAGACTCCAGAGACGAATCCTACACTCAGTGATCAATCAACATGTGCCATGAGAGGAAGTGTGCGGTGATGCTCGAAAATCTGAACAGTAAACGTAAAACACGGAGAGAATTAAAAAAAGTTACAACAGCAACGCATCCAGCATACAAGCTTTCTAACTTGGACCCAAGATTTAATGAAGTTTGTTATTTTTGAACTGCTAGAAGAAGCTTTACTGCTTTTTCACGAAACTTCCAGTCGTGAGATTTTCTGGGTGTTGTATAACTCAACCTTTCTTAAATTTGCCCCCATATAAATCAACACACAACAACAACAACGTGACACAGAATTAAGAAATTTAACGTGGGAATGTCACGCGCCGTTTTCGAACTAAAAATAGCAGGAGTGCTGTCATAGCGTGAGGTCTACCACGCTATAACATGAGATCTACCTCTAGCTAGTACTTTAGCGTGAGGTTAGGTTACGTATAGATATTACTTATTTCCATACATTTAATTAAACGATAAACCATTTGTAAATCTCAAACTACACCTGGGTAAAGGCGATATATGGCGGTAGACCTCACTCTATAGTAGCACCATAGCATGATCAGTACGAGGGTCAATAGCATTCAAAAATAGATGTGATAGACGCTAGGATTCAATAGTTTGCAGGAAGTGGTTCAACGAGCTGGGCCCGAAGACAAGTTTCATATCTGCAGTACTGCAGTTACGTGATTGACGTAGATAAAATGCCTGGAATTTAAGCGATGCGAGTCACGCACGCAATAGGCGGCACGAGAAACACACCGGATAGGAGAGGGGGTCTGTTTGCCGGCACAAGCATCCACAGGTTTACCATATTGCTTTTTCTCGCAAAAATTCTTTGAATTTTTTTCTTCAAACAAAACCTAGCCAAATCTGAGAGTTTTACCCCGAAAAAGAGCTAACCTGACAGCCCTGAGCACGCATTCTAGTCTGGTCATAAGCACACGCAGGAAACAAGAAGCGTCGCCGAACAATTGAACAAGGGACAATATTCGCACAAAATTGGTGCTGGTAAACAGAAACCGAGAACGTTCAATGAAATTATATGATGCTGGAAGAACAATGCAGAAATATGACAGCAATGAGTGGGCTGTTCCAAAATGGAAATTTTCGTGCAATTTTGCAACATCCATGCAACAGTGTTCAGGGACTCAAAGTTCAAGTTGAAACCATCAACGGGCTACTTTAACAATTATAAAGGTCATTTTTCAGACCACCACATGCACACTCCACAATGACAAGGATAGTTTTGGACTGTGAAAGAGCACAATTCATAATAAAGATGAGCGTGTTCTAGATCATTAACGCGCGCATTTCATTATGATAAAGAACGATACATTCAAGACCATGACCGCGACATTCATAATGTTAACGAAGGATATTTTCTATTCAGATGACGCGCGCCATAGCATAGTGGCGAAATTAAGTTAGGGACATGTTCACAACAGCAAGGAAGCCAATTTAACAGTTATCAAAAAATGCATGCAATACTCTGTCCACGGTGAAAAGCCTCGACGGAATAATACAGCAGGAATTTTTCATTATTCCAGGGTCAAGATCACCGTTTCCGCTCATATTAGGTGATTATCAGAGAGAAAATCTGCGAGGTTTAGCTCAAACGGAGCCAGGGCTTAAAATTTGAGTATATAAGACGACACAGACTCTTCTAGTCTGACAGAGAATTCGTCTCTACGAATGAAATTATGAAGCAAGAATATGAAAAGACACTCGTTAGAGACGCCAACTAAACGGTACTACGGCCTCACTAACGAAAAGACGAACGAACTTGAAAAAGACACGTAAATCTTTTCAAGAAACAACATGAATTCTAATAAACACCGATACGTTCCCACGATAACTAAAGTTACCACCAAGGAGCATTAATTTCCCAGACAAGCAGGCTAGAGCAGGCGTTTAGAATGCAGTAAAATTTAACGTCCATCGTGAATGCTAAATTAATCACTTACAAAGTGAACAACCTTGGAAACAACTTGGGAATCCTTGTATTCATTTGGAAAAAACTCGAGAATAAGAGTACTTACTAGGAACTAGCGAGTCATGGTACTTACGGGGGACTAGTGAGTAATAGAACTTAGGAGCTAACAACGAGTCCCAGTACTGGGTGAGTAACTAAAAGGTAAATGTTAGAGAATAAACCAGCGACAGACACAAAATGAATGAAAAACAGCCTGACGAAAAAAGCTAATGATGTCCAGTAAATGTAAAGTAACAGAGCAACAACAAAAAGTGACCCTGCCAGAAATGAGCCCGGTTTACAACATCGCAGGAAGAGAAGCAAGAGAAAAGCAATGGGAAAAGAGGGCGCGAAGAGCCACGGCAAGCCCAACATCGCAGTGAAGCAACAGAAAAGCAATCGATAGAGTATCCTTGAGAGAACCGGCAGCATCGCAGGCAAGCCACGGAGCACCTAAGTCATGGAAATACAACATTGAGCAAATCCCTAACACATTCACATCAAAAAGCCCTACCGGTACAAACCAGCACACATATTTAATACTGCAGGTTCTTATACCCAAAACAGAATCGTCGTGAATGATTACTGGGACTGAGTCCAAAACACCACGGAAGTGTTTGAACAAAAATAAATATGATCGAGGAAACTGTTCCTCGGTTAGCATGAAAAGCTTAAATTAAGTATGCAGTGATCTGTGATGTTTCAAAATAACTTGCGACTCGAAGTACGAGATATGTTTTAAAGTTCGCTCACAAAGCCCCAATGTCTTGGCAACAGCTCAAGTCAACCTGTCAACACAGCCGAAAAAGAGGGTGAACTACAACCGATATTTATACGTATTCACAAGGGGAACACACGTACGACCATAGACTCGAAAAGAAGATCTGTACAATCAAACGTTGTCTTTATGTCTCAATAAAAAAAACACATAAAACTGACTTAAACGCGATCAACTTATCAAACGGAAAAAATTGAAAAATCCGACGCGTGTCGAAGCCAATAACGCATGGGGGTGACGTCCTCACAACCAAGATGTACATGGTGTGGTTGGAAGCGAAAAGCGTCTTGACGTATGCACAGGACTTGAAGCAATAAATCAAATGCAACTAACCACTAATGAGAGCGAGCGCCATGAAGGGCATGCCATATGCAGGGGCAGTAGCGCAGCAACCAGCAAATTAGCAGCAATGCAGAACGTCCTAATGTCTTCAGTTCATTTAAGCCGTGTGACTGGCACGAGATGGCAGGAACACTTCGGCCGTCGTCTCAAACGCACTCTACAACGCGCCCGTCAACAAAGGTTGCCAGATTGACGTTTTTCTGATGAAAATATGGCCAGTTTTCAGAGTAAAATTTCACCACGAAGAAAACCTAGCGTCTGTCAACCCAACAAAATCGCTACATGCCGAGGGCGCCTCATGGCCAAGTTTTACTTAAAATAAAGAGTGAATTATGAAGATTGTAGCTAATCAAAAGCTAAAAGGGTAGCCCTATCTTGAATAACACCTTGAGCCTCCATGAAGTGATGACCAGAGCAAAAAAAGTACATCACACAAAGAGAACGTGCTAGCTTATTAGGCTACTCTGCAGCGAAGCGCAGCCACGATATGGTGCTTCTGCATGTGCATTAATTACGAACAATATGCCACTCAAAGCACTCTCCACTGTTGGAGGCAACAACTGACAATAGTTGTGTATAAGAAGTTCAAATATCATTCACAAGTTACCATTTATGAACTATGCATTTCGTTTTATTTTGGCGAATGTTCAAAAATATGGTGTGTAGATATGCGTAAGAGCGATTTACGTATGGTCCATAATTATAGATTTGATACAAAATTTGTTTCGAAAATTTCGTTCCATATCTTACGAAACTGTCTATTATCAAGTGATATTAGGAAGCTAGCTGAAAATATTCGTTTTCAGTTCGGGGTCAGCGAGACCCGCACTAGAAGAGGAAAAAAAGACCTAATATGCTGATGGAGCATGCGTTTTCTAAAACGTTCGAAAATAGGCGTAGTAAATAAAACATGAACCATTTAAAAACCGAACAACGTCATATCCACGAGTTTAACGTCCACAGTTGCAATCGAACGATTGTCTCAACATAATCAAGAAAATGCTAAATTTACATTCAACCGGCGCACAAAATGGCAGTTTAATACCTCAACAGTGTTTTCAGATCCAAAACTCGCATGGAAACCGTACGCTAAATAAATAAGCGTCGCACCTCAAAAATAGAACTCCACTAAAGGAGTATGAAACTAGAATGAAGTTATCTGCAGGCGCACACGTTTATGGAGAAGACGTCTGAAATATTCTAGGTTAGAGGACCAAATGAGGGTCAACATTTTAATACCTCCGCTTCACAGGCATCAGCATTAACATCCAAACAATGAATTCTCTAGAAAGTAAATAATTTTACGGTCACGGAAATGGTCAGTAACACTGGCGAGCCAGGCATCAAACCAGTCCAGGGATGCATGATTAACATAGAATGCGTTCTATTAAATTATAAATTAAAATTATTAATTAAGTATTTTTAGGCGTTACATAATTAAATCCTTCGACTTTGAAAATACAGGTATACTCATTCAAAACAAACGTTTTATTTTACTCAAATGTGCACCCTAACGAATTTTTTCAAGTTCAATTCTGACCGCCACTTTCTCATTCTGATGTCGATGATAACTTTTGATGTCAGTGCAGTTTGATGGCGATGGTTGTAATAACGCTGAAGAGAGTAAAACCTTTGAACGTTGGTGAGCAGGATTAAAACGATAATTAAAATTTAAACCACACGTTACGGGCGCCACTTATGATAATGAATTCAGCACTGTATTGATATAAAAAATTAGATCACTGGGTTATCCTTTCAAGGTTAGCATCGATATTCTCACCATTCTTACTTCAAAATAGTTGACTAGAGGCTGCCAACAGTTACACCACACGACGAAAGTACTACCAACATTTGAAGTGCCACAATGCTTTCAAAAATAAGATCACTGGGTTATCCTTTCAAGTTCAACATCGAGATTCTCACAATTTTTTGCCGTAAAACAGTCTACTAGAGGCTGCCAAAAGTTTCACCACACGACGAGAGTACTACCGACATTTGAAGTAGGAGATGAAAGACGAGGGCATGAGGCGAAACCGCAATCAGTTGACAGAGCGCCTTTATGTGCCACAAACGGACTGCTACTTGCATTATGAGGCCATCACAACGCTGCTATGACGACGTCTGCAAGAGCTGCAGCGACAGCAATAATCAGGCCGCGTGAAAGGTCCTTTCACTTCACGTGTACAAGCGGCGACAAATTACGACTAGGAGAGCGACATCAAAGAAGCTCACTCCCGATTGATAGAAATAAAAAGATAACTTACAATGTACCGGTCGCTTAATGGGCACAATAAAACACTGAAAAAATGCACTCTAAAACGGCTTAGCCCTGATGGAACTCATTGAAACGCCTACGGTATAAAAATTAACACTCAAACTTCGATTTAATATTTTTCACGAGAAATCAGCACTTGAGTATATTTATTTAAATAAGACATTGTGAGAGTACCCGCTAATCAACTGATTATAAGAAATGGCCATAGTTACAAAAGTGGAGTTTAGTTCTCCTGCTCCAAACATAGAAATCATTTTAACACATCAAGTCGCCGTCGAGAGGTAATCGAGAACGAAGTCTTCGGCAGCGTTGACTGAATGTCGCCTATTTGACGCTAATTTCAACCAAATGCCACTTCTGTAGTACAAGACTTTAGCAAAATACAAACTAGTACCAGTTGATCGCGAGGAAATTAATAAAAAACCGAGGGGCGTGTACATGTTTACACCGAAATGAAATGGACCGCGGCGCAAGTTGCCTCACAGAGCAGCAAAGATTGGGGTGAGACATGCAGAACAGTAAAACAGGGAAGCGAGGCTGCAGGACGACCTATAAAGTGAGGAAGTATCAAAGAATTAAGTTAAGAGAAACTTGGAGAGGGAGACTTGGTTCTCCAGGGAGCGCGTAAACAGCGGGGGACCTGGAGTTGCCAAATTCATGCTTTTCTAATTCTTAAACTCCTCAGTTCCGTCATCTTAAAACGAAATTCGACTTCAATGCTCACTCTGTACCTGACAATCTACCATAGTCAGCAGATACAGAGTGCTATAAACGGCCTAATTGTGTATGGAAGAGGCTAAATTTGAGAATTTTGAGCAGAAAATGGCCCGTCCGGTAAGGACTGAGTAACGTTACATCGGCATGCGGCGAGTGCGCTGGGCTCGTCCACGCTAGACCGTAACTTGCTCCATAAACGCGACGCCTGAGCGTGAGGGGTTCTTGCTCGTGTCGCTCTCGAACACACCAACTCTCGGCTGAGGAAAAATAAGCGCATCACAGTACAACGCACGCGCGTAACCGAGGAATGGCGTACTTCACGCAAATAATGGCGTGAAGTTACTACATTTTGTGAAGCATATTATACCGTTTAAGTACGAATTTTAATGAAAGCAGCGTCAATTGACAAAAAATAAGTAGGCTAAAATTTCACTTCGAAAAATTTCTTAAAAAATATTCTTGGATAAATTAAATGAAAAACGAAAACCAGAGTGTTTTAATGATAAAAATAAAATCCTAAAAAGATGAAAGCTTGGATTACATGAGGGAACGTTATTTTTATCAATCTCAAAGTGCTTCAGACGCGTACACTAACATCCTTTATCTCCAACCACATAGCGTCATCCAAGTTATTTGAGCCTACCCACCAAAATGGCATTTGAAAAGACATGGATAAATTTCACGATTTCATCAAACAGTTTGAAACAAACGTTAAAAACACAAACCACTCAGTGTAGCTCACAATCAACTCAACATTAGCGCCGAGCTTCAATCTTGTCCTGAGGAGCAGATTTTAGAGCGGTATCTACTCGGTTCACTAAGTGAAGGCGGCCTAGAAAAACTGAAAGAATGTCTCAGCTTTCTTGCCTGTAATTCGAAGAAGGGCGTCACAAGCGGTAGTTGCGACTTCCACCGATAGACGCCGACAATTTTTCCGAAAGCATCTAATGGCGTCATGCTCTAAACTGTAACGAAATGGGCAGTTGAATTCGTAAAAGTAATTCTCTTATCATCAGCGCCAAGTGATGCTATCTAAAGCGAAGGCAACGAAGGCTTCTTCAGTTTATTTGAGGTGGTGAAGCAGAGGCAATCCAATGCAACTGAAATAAAGAATGAAATGCGTGGCATTTAAATAAAACAATGTCAACAATGTGATAATAGGAGATAAGAATACGTATACGAGAACAAATATTTGTTAAATAATATCCTTGCTTAACAATTAATAATTCAATATTATTTGATTAGAACTGCTCATGTATTTCATTTTGCGTTAAAATAATAGGCTGCGGTCTTTATCCTTCAATGGGAGCTCTAAGTGACATTGTATTCAATATGGCAATAAATGAAAGTATTTTTTTCTGCATATAACTTACTTTACACAAAATTTACTTTGCACATAATTTACTCAGTGAACAATTTTTTCTGTGATTGCGTTTCCCCATCCTTATTTAGAACATTTAGCATTTGAACGCATGCATTTATCCTCCCCGCTTTTTGATGGCCTAAATATCTTGTAATTAAATTATAAACCGAGTCATGGACATTCCAAATAGTGTACTTAGTCTGAACTCTTCTTTTGGGAAATCGTATTCCGTCCGTAACATGCACATGCTTGAAATCGACAAAATGTTAACGGATCTGACTTAAATCTGACTTAACTCACTTCAAACACGAGATATTTTCTTCATTCGACTGTCAATTGTGCCATTTTTCTTGAGGCTAGTTTAGCATGAATGAAATTGGAGTTCTACATAAGTGCATATATATTCTTTTTAATCGTATGAATGAAACGGAATAAAATTTTAGTTCTTGCTCTTTTCAATGAAGCCAATTCAACCTTCTAGCACTAGTACTTGACTAATTTCAGTGTACTTAGATCGGCTGCTTTTTGTAGCAGACAGTATAAGAGCTGAAAACAATCAGGGCAAACTCATAGATGATTGCGTTATGAACAAAAAAAAAAACAGTAAAAGTGCCATGGCTATTGAGTTACGAATCAAAGCAAAATAGGACTCGACAATGATTAAATCTGAAAACATCAACGAAACAACACGTTTACACAACGGTGAAGTTAAAAATACTCATAGATTTTATTTCAGTAGCTCAGGAATCTCAATTATAATCTCTGGTGCAATTGATTTTATAAATTAAAAAAAATCGAAGATGACATGAAACTGACACAGAGTATTAGCTGAACGCGACTGAGTTATCAGTCGAACAAACCTCATAAGAAATGGCAAATAACCAACAACCACAAATACTCAGTAATGCACATTGGAACTCAGAATCGGCACCTCTAGCTCACAATGAATTATACCCCACATTGAAGTGGTGAAACAATAAAAATCCAGCCATCATCGTTTCCAAAAGCCTCAAGCGTGGCAAAAAAAACACAGTGTTAAGAATGAGAGTAGAATTCTCAGATTCATAGGCAGAACGCTGTAATCCAAGTCGAAAGAGGACATATCATTGTACTTACAAGGTATTAGACCACATGCAGAATACTCCATGCAACTCATATTCCCCTATAATGAGATATCAATGAAGTGAACAGAATTCAATATAAAGCAAGATAAATAAATCAAACCTCAATAATCTCAGCTGCGAACGATGTCTTCTACAGCTTGTGCTCATTCAGTTCCTTTGAACAAAAAAGACTGAGTGGTCAGCTGTATTTCCAATCTATACGAAATAAATGCAAATGTAGCTTTTGAGGCTGCTTCAGATTAGAATTTGAGTGACGCGTGTAAAATCGCATTTGCAGCTCATTTCTGTGTATCTCTCAAGAAACGGTGAGCACGAGACCCCCCAAAAAACAAATGTGTCTAATTGCGACCTCCAAATAACTTAATGACTCAAGAAATAAGCTCCGAAGAGCTTTCCGACGCTTAAAATAACGTCCGCCTCAAAGCTAATCAATAGAAATTAACAAGAAGATAATTCTGACACCTTAGGCCCTTCATTTGTTAGCAGTGAACACGCTGACCGCGATGGGTTAAACTGAAGTTCAATGTTCAACTCAAATTCAAAGTCAATTGTAGTAAGCAATTTTGAAATAGACAAAATTAGCTGGATCGTCCCTTCATTTAATTTTGATTTGGTGCTTATAAAAATTGAGTTTGTGACGCATGGTCTGTCAGCAGCATTATGAAAATCCCCTCCGTGGCCACCGACGGCTCGAGTCGCGGTTCACATGTAGAACTGTCAAATACTGGAAATCGCTGTCTCAAAATTTCATCCCTGTGAACACAATAAACACATTCAAAATTTATTTTGACAAACAATACTAATAGATAGGAAATCTCCAAGTATTCTTAAGTACTAAACAGAGGTTGATTGAAATTCTAGAGAGATAAGAGATAAAATGAGAAAACGGAATAATATAGGCGTCATCTCTAAGGTAATATTTAAATCAGTTTTTACATATACATTTACGATATAATTGGTAAGGCCTCATTCAAAAGTAGTGTTTACGTAAGCTAAAAGAAAAATGTAACGGTTCTCATACAATTGACAAAGCGAAAAACTGCGAAATACTTGGGCGACCTATCTGTGAAACAGCCGCTTCCTACATGGCGACTAAACCAGTATGCTGGAGCTTGGGTTTGGTGCAGGACGGACATCACGTAAAACTTGGGTAACACTCGAGAACGAGCCACTCATCTTGTTCCTGCTTCCATATTCTATTCTACCATTCTATTCCACGCTGTTCTTAAAAATAAGCTAAAAGACTATAGTCTCCCGTTCATTAGTTTGAGAGAAACTAATACAAAAGAGCTGTGTTGCAATCGAGCTACAGAGGGTACAGAGCATTTTCAAAATTGAAATTTTCACACCACGAAAAATCTTAAATCCTGAATGGTGAGTTCATATGCCCAAGTATACCGCTTATACAGTCGGCTGGTTAGCACCATCAATCCTTAAATAATGGCACTAAAATACCGAGTTGACAATCAGTGCAGCGGATCGCACAACACTGCATGAGTGACGCCTAACATCGACAAAAGTCAAAACAGCAAAATTTTCACAAAGGTCATCAGTATGATTAGCCTTGTATCAGAACGCTCCAGCAAACAGCAAAATTCTCACAAACGTCATCAGTATGATTGGCATTATCCCAGAACGCTCCAGCAAACAGACCAATCATTACGGCTTGGGTGGCATATTAACTAAAGTCAACTCGCTCATTCCAATAACTGAGGGTGCGAGGACCCTCCGGCCAGGACAGCCAACAAGCGGGCTAATGAAATCATGGCATCAGAGAGCGATGACACGGAGGGTCTCCCGCCGACCAATTACGTCGGGCGGACGGACGGTCACCCCTCCTCACTCGGCCCATCGGTCGCGCCGTCAGATTGTGATCAGTGCGTCGGCACGGAAAGTCCAGGCCTCGCTGCATTGCATGAGCTACCATTTTCCAGGTGACTTCGTTCTCGTTCATCAGTAACATGACACGATTTGTAAATATTTCTCCAATTTACGAGAGGAGATTACAAAACTGAACGTTTACGTTGTACTATAAATTGAAATGATTCCGTACTATATGGCAATCGCATAGCTTAGTTAAATGATGACAAAAATGCACAGGATATTAAGTTCAAGACCTTCACTTCACTACAGAGATCAATTCTGTAGCTTAGTAAACGCTAAGAATCATTTATTTTACACTATAAAATATTCATAAAAATAATTTCTCAAACCTATAAACAATTTTACACAAAATGATCGTAGAAAACACTAGTAATTTCCTGAATGTATACATATGTTGCAGGTTAAATCTCGTATTACTACATTGGTTAGGTTCTAACAACAAGCAATCTAACTTCAACAACCTAAACATCACAAGCCTTATTGCTTGAGCATAAAATATATTTGTGTGTGTAATACATGTGTATTCGAAACATACATACACATAATTGAACGTCCAATGCATACTTATTATAAATTTCAAGCGAGAGTACCAAAAGAGATTGAGCAATTTGAGAGTTAATAGACGAAATGCTTTTTCGGAAGTCAAGGGTCTACGGCAAACACTTCAAAACATGAACTAATATTTTTCTTTCCTTTTTTGAACTTTCCCTCAAATTTCAGAACCTAGCACAAACTGTGGAACATGGAGGGCAAGGAAAAGCTCCAAATGCGATTTTACGGAAGAGCAGGGTGGGATAGAAGCGAAAAAATAACGCTAGAGCATTAGAGACGGCGCCATTTGATGAGTCCGTCCCAGAACTGAGCTATAATGAACACACGGTGGCGTATACAAGCACCTGCCACAGGAGCTCTAGAATTAGCCCCATGCAATAGGAACATGTGCCAGATGCTTCGAAACTCGACTTACCAAGTCACCAGTGAACGTCTACTCTTCGGTGTAAATGTTGCGACATGGCCATGAGTTGTGAGTTTAGATTCGAGAGAGGCAAAGAAAGGTTACAACGCAGCATGATGGAGATGACCACAGTTCCTTTGTAGAAATAATACCAAGTGAGATGGTAAATCCTTACGTTTCTCAACTGACGGATTCACGAAGGTTACGATAGCATATGTAGCCAGGCTGTAAAGGGCGAAAATAATCAACATTTTATACGTGGACATACTGAAACGTATATCATGTTTTTTACACCCAAAGTGCTATCTCTCAAGCTATGCTATCACCAGATTACAGAGCTAACAAAGCAAACGGTGCTTTAAGTCTAAAGCGCAATCATCCTCAACTCTCCTTAGATATTTAATTTTATTACTACTCTCACTGCTTAGTACAGTGACATAAGCTGGTCAAAAGTGTGACTAGCAATGTTCACCTTACTAGAAAAAGACGAAAACATTTTAAACAATGGTCATGCAGAATGAGCTAAAATGACTTCAAATGCCTTTCGAAAGCGAAATTAAAACTGACAAGCATGACTTCAACTTCAAGCTTACAATTCAAGAATACGTAGATAGTCACAACCAATTCATCTCATTAATCTGCATGGCGTAGCTCGAAAAATACTGAAGAACGCCCGTGCTCTAACAAGAAAGTTAAGGAAAAATACTTTTACACGCCCTTCAAGGAGCTCAGGAATTAAAACCTCTCACTTGAATATCCACGTCTGCTGAAAAACATACAACCCTCTTCAGAACATCATGAAAGCGAAGAACAGCGAAATTTTTCAAACGATGATCTTGATCTAACAACACGAAAGAGAGAAGCCTCAGAGAAAACTCTTAATGACCCAACTAGCAGCAATCAAGTCTAAGTACTGCAAACCCTCACCACCCAAGACGCTCGATAGCTTCGTTTAATTGCATCATTATAGAACACGAGATCTGCCACCAGTTTGTCCCAGTGCAGAAAGTTCACAGACTACAGCACTCCAAACGAAGTCCTTCATACCAAACGAAGTTTAGCACTCCGCGCACAACGAGAAACCAGAAGTTCAAATTAATAAAAACCCAAGCAGATATTAAACCGTGAGTGAGTTTTAGCTTCGTTCATGTCCATCTTGAAGTAGGATTTTAGCAAATCCCACGACTTTGGAAAAGAAGAGTTCATATTTTGTGTGATAACGGCAGTACTGTCAATAGGGCAAGCCCGTAAATAAAGAGAACGGCATCGCTACAACGCAGCAGCAACGGGAACTGCAGAGTTTCGGCATCAGAACGACGAGGAGTTTTCCCGCAGTGTAGCGCCCTTAGCAGACATTCACCAAGAACACACTACTGTATGCGCGAAAATGAAAATCAGTAAAAAAAAAGGCTGTGGTTCTTACACAAATGACTCACTTCTACACGTTTAAGTTTCAATCTTTGAAAATTTCTGAGAACTACACTTATCAGCTCACGCACAAACCACCAACTCTTGGAATCTTCAAGCGCGTTGCTACCGTTTAATCGAACAATGGACACGCACTCAAAAAGCTCAGCGGTTAAACGCGAACTTGAAAAGCAGCTTCGTTCACGGCCCGGTGGACCATTCGAACACTGAGTTCATTTTATAGAGCAACAGCACAGGTGGAGAAGCGTAGCGCAAAAAATCCCACCGAGTCTGTCTTGGGCGACAAACAATAAGCGTGCAATACACTGCGTAGGTAAACAGAGCGAGCACGAGCGGGAGCTGGGTGTGATGAACACGCCTCACAGCATCCCCCACTACAGTTCAGCCAAGGCCTGCACTACATCCTCCCACTGCAGTACGGTCACCTCCTGCACTACGGATACGCATAACACTGTCCTAAACGTTTTTGTTGCAAGTAAACCAAATAATGCTACATGAAATCACAAGACCAGCACACAATCCGTTCTAGGTCAGCCATTCTCAACCTTTCCTCCACCATAGACGCCCTATTAAATATACAAGGCCGAAATTAACCTCAACTAGGGGTAAATTTACCCCTGGTTCAGAACCTCTGCTCTAGGTAGTGGCTCGTCGAGTGCAACGGATGTGTACAGGCCGGCACAGGGGGCACAGGGGGAAGGAATTTCTGTCGCAGTTGCGATGAAATAAGAACCTCGTCAGCACGACCCACGTGCCTTGAGGCTCAGGGAGGAGCTGCACATGCAACTCGTGATCGCATGGAACAGCTGAGCAATGAGTTGTGATCTCTTTAGGCACCCCACACACGAGTGTATTTTTCCTCGCACACTGTGTCTCTGACAATGCCGGCCTGGGAGAACAACAGCGCTGGCTCGAGAAACCAACTGTACACCCCGGAGAGAATTCGTAACAGAGCAAACAAATTCTGAGCACTGAGACCAATCAAAACATACTGTAGTTTTTCCGCCAGTCAGTCACAGCGTGTGCTTAAGCAATATAGAACGAAGAACCTTTACCTCTTTGAAGTTTAGACGGGAACACAGTCTCTCATTTAGGAAAAGTTTGGTTCTTTACGCAGACTTCTGTTCACAGCAGAGAGAGACTCCAATAGAGTATTTTTGTTATTCGACTAGAAATTGAGCAAATGCTACTAACGCTGAAGTGGAGAATGCGAAAGAAAGACTAACGACACCGTCACCAAGAAATGCTCAAGAGGAGCTCATTTCAAGGAACTGTAGAACCGTACCGTCGAGGAAAACCAAGCATGCGGTATGAGGAAAGCAAATGGATACAATTATATGACTGCTTTATATCGGAAAAGCTCCTTACACAGCGTAAAGACATTTCAAAATTAGAAAATTACCATGTCAGGTTAAGCTTCCCTAACAGCAACATAGGCGTTCCAAAGAGAGGAAGGAAGAAGTCATCCTTCAACATGGAGTTAAGGGAACGCAGAATCTACGCACAAGATGCATGGAAACAGTGAATTGAGAAAGAAGTTCAGGAAACGAGATAAAATTTGAAGAAGAAAGTAGTAGGTGCTGACAAACAGGACAACAGTGAACCGAAAAGAGATGTTCCGTAACAAAACACAAAAAACCTCCTATACTTCAACACAATGGAGGCCTACCTAACCTTTAGCTCGGGACTCGCACATTCCCCCTGGGTGTGTTAATTCTCTTAGATGAAATAGTTGTATCCCCGTAAGGGGGAGCGGATACGGTAACTTAGCGTTCGATATTGGAGTGGAATCAATTTCAATTGACCGGTCTTCCTGAGGAAGACGCCAGAAAGGAGTCCTCTTTCTCATCAGCCAAGTCGAAGCCACTCGTGCGTTCCGGTCGTTATATTTGAAGCCAATCATTGGAAGCATCGAGTTTCACTCCAAAACACCTGAGATATCAGAGACAGCGAAGTATTTTCGAAGTAAATCGCACACGAAAATGTAACTAGTACTTTTTTACAGTTGAATACACTTTCACAGATCGTTTAGTGTTCCGCTGAGCACAAATCATGTAATTTTATATCTAATGACAATAAACTGTTATTTTATCCTTACATTCGTTTGCATGATACGCAGACGCACGAGTAGAACCCTCCTTGATTTCGCTTGATTTCACCCCAAAAAACATATAGCAACGAGCGACCACTTCCCTATGCATACACAACTAAGCAAATATAAACAACAACTATAAAATCACAAAGTAGAATTCCTAGAGAGCGAGAGAGCAAGCAATCCAACGGGGTTTCGGGGTGGCCAAATGAATGGTCACAAAAACGACGGTCGGACCGGCCACACGAGCAAATATTTCATGAGCTGGGCGTCCCTCCCAGGCTGCGACGGTCAAATCAGAAGTTAGGATTCGAACACGGCCAGGCGGCGGCAGTGCGTTGCGCCTGGCTCTGGTTTTCCTGCAATTTGAGGTCTAGGATGTCCGCAGCAGTGAGCACCATCCCACGACTACTGCAGTGCAGCTCTTGAGCCTCTGCCTCTTCTTTTCTGGCATCCTATGAACTATTGATTTTGATTAGATTAAATGTTAGTTTATGCCTCCCTATCCGCAACAAAGACGACCCAAAGAGAGGAAGGAGGAAGGCACCATTTGGTATGGAGACAAGGGAACGCGGAATCTTTGCACAAGGTGCATAGAAGCAGTTAGTTGAGATAGAAGTTCATGAAACAAGATAAAAGTTGAAGAAAGTAGTGGGTGATGAAGAAGGACAGCAAAGAATAAAAAATTGTCCTTAATGTAACAAAAAATGTTTTATTTCAACAAAAAGAAGGCCTACTTAACTCTTGTACAGGATTCCTGTACAGATTGCAGCGAATAACTTACGGAAGCTTAAATGATGAATAATAGATTAAACTCCAAGTAAAATATTTAATGATTGTACCTTGAAAATGAAGTAGATAATGCCAAGATGATTCACAGAAATCTAATTTCGTCAACACGACTGAAACCCAATAAATGCGGAAGAAAACATAAATGAGACGCGGAATAAGAATATACATGTACATCCTATTCTCTGATTAACTCCTATTTTCCTTTCTATATGAACTCACAGAGTTGACAAACGTCTCGAACGAGCATTGTAATCATTGCTGATCGGTGGTCCCCAAGCGATACGAAGTCCGTGGCCCGAGTATTGGTGTCGACCAGCGACAGTAGGATCACGCCTCTCGTATCAGGTCATACATTTCGAATCGTGAATGCGCGTGTCAGAAGCGCCTATCGTAAACCCAGCACGAAATCTAGGGAATTCATGCAAATGCAGTCTATTCTTCTATAGTTCCTCTACTTAATTGCTACCCAACTCCAGGCCAAAATTCAACTTTAGAGCATAAATGTGCGTGTAGCTCAAAAACTAAACCTTTATAATACAATGAAAGGAGGTTCACTACGACATCCACTTCCAACTCAGTGAATGCGATTATCAAATAAGTAGATAATATAAGAAATGAGCCAACAAACACTGCATCAGATCCCTTGAAGATGCTCGTATACTAGCACGCTAATTTCGCTGCTGTGAAACTAGCATTACTTTTCAAGCCGTTTAATCCCGGCAGGCTAATATTACAATAACATAATTTATTATGCACCACCTTTAATATTAATTATGCAATGAATACCAACTTTTATCGTATCCTACCTTTCAAGTTTTTCCCCCACAAAAAAAAAACAGTTTCCAGAAAAGCATTAGCGTTGAGCGTAAAAAATACCACGAGAACTGCCACATTCTTCCTGTGAGCAAGAAACTTTAGACTTGAACTACTTCCAAGGCTGCCTAACGAGATCAATCGGAAAGTTGCTGAGAATTCCAACACTACAACAGAGAATTCGCAACGGAAACCCATTTATTAGCATTTTCTCATGCAAGGCCAAGTGATTCAAATTCGTATGAAAATGAAGCCGAGCATACCAAGGTAAGTGTAAAATGGAAAGCGATTGTATTCACTTTGGCTTCTATAAAATCACTAGTATTTCTCTGAAACAACGCTCAATACAAATCGAGTGTACTAGAATTCAACGATACTAAGGACGAGTAGCGAGAAGAAACCTTCAAGAAAGCAGCTCGAGAACTCGTTTATGGAAATACAGTGAAGCTGAGAACTAACTCAGAGTGTTTTGAATGCCCGTGAAGCTCGAACCTGGCACATAATAAGACGAGGCTGGTGCCACAAAAGCAAGGCCGGCAGCGGTCACCTGCAGCAGTGGGCAAGAAAGATAACGAGGCTGAGTATTGTTCGGCCCGCAGGATATCCGGGGGCTTATCCACTACGAGATAGCCAAACTTGAGGTAACCCCGACATCCTTTGCTTCATCAATATTGACGTTTGCATGCAATGAGCTTAGAAAACGTAATAACGAAACCGCTGGCAACATTCATGGTCACACCCGAAGTCTTCTCTGATAACGAAGTGTCCGAGAAGTTATTGCCAACTGCACTTCTTTATACTTGCAAACAGCTTCAGCGATTCCGACAATTTTCACAAAGAATAAAACTTGGAGAAAAATTCTTAATGTACTCGAATATCAATAACGCAACCCTTGCGAACTGAAGAAATGAATGCGACCATCACAATATCTCGAAATTTACACAGGAAAGCATTCGCATGCAATTTCATGCATCAAATAAGCTGAAGAGATCTACAGAACTAACAAAACGTGCATGACACTACAATCAAGCACTGAAGCCATCAAACCAATAACATAAATTCAAAATGACCTCAAAGTGAGACGGAATCACCGAAATAAAAGCATGAATGAGACCGCACGAGATTCAAGGCAAAAGCCCTGTAGCGCTCGCTGGTCTGTCTGAGAAGCCCATTCATAGCACGGGGGTTGGCTGCAGTTTTTATTTGCACTCGAGTGATGCAGAGCGGTACAGAGTAACTGGCAGTCCGTCGCATCTGGGCACCATTTGCGGTGCACGGCAGCACGTGCGGGTCTTCACCTTCAGTTGGCGAGGGGAAGTGATCGTAAAAACCGACACTTGGTCTACGTCAGATCACGACGCTGCTCACACATCCACCTACCACCCAAGACGAAGAGGTCAGTGCCCACAGTTTACGGGGACGAGGAGCAAACGATGGTGCAGATTACGCGGAATTCTACAGAACGAACAACAATGCAATGTGTAAAAACAATACAGAGACGAAATTGAAGAAGCAGTCTACGTAAAATAGAGGCATTTGGAAGCTGGCTCGTAGGCACACAACTCGCAACACGTAATCGAGCTCAGAACTCCTGAAATTATGGCATCATAAATAAGTGAGCCCCTTCAGCATCATCACGACCTCCCTGTAGATGCAGAGGATAACACAAGGAGCCTCTTAATCCACACTTTCCCTCACAGAGATAAACACTGACCTCTAACTTGCACCGCCCACGCGGCTACTGCGTCATACTGAAAAGGTTGCGTTTCATTTGCAGGAAGCATTGCTTCGAGCTCACTGAAACACTGTAGACTTATAAATTAAACACAAAAAGAGCACAATGTACACTCGCGTTCGAAATGATTAACTCTCAACAGAATAAAACAAACATCAGAATGACAATTGGCTATTTGACATAAAGAAAAAGAAAGATTTCAACATTTTGTTGTAAATAAGTAGCTGATTCCAAGCAGAATATGGAATAATAAATTTTTGTGTTAATCATACACGTAGATGCCGAAGAACTCGCGCTTTCATCTTATAGTTATGAATTATCCTAAAACCATAGAAAACGTCTGAAAAACACAGTATTCAGTGTGCTAGGTATATTATTTAACGTATAGCACGGTAAATAAAAGTTCAAATAAATGCAAGTTAATCAAGGAGGCATGATGAAAGTGCAGTAGCAAATAGAGCTCCCGAGATAAAATGTTCAACAAGAAGTTCTACACACCTCAACAATCGCTTCCGAGTAACAATCTTCACACTCGTTGCTTCTACACTGCTTTTTTCGTGCTTTCGTGCTTTTTTTTCGTGCTTTTCTCCGAATCATGTTTTCGACAATTTTCATGTGTATTACGATAACCATGTATGAATAGCAATTAAGGATCTAAATCATTTGTCTCAACATTTAATTAACATGGGTATTACGATAACCATTTATGAATAGCAATTAAGGGTCTCTGTGCTAAGGTATTTAAACGCGACTTTTGCTCTTATTTCAATTTAAATACTCACAAACGATTACATTTTTCAACTAAGCGTTACGAGGATTGTGTTCTCTTAGTAACTTATATTCAAATGCACGGTCAAAATCAGATTAGGCAGAGCTAAGGAACTCATTTTGATGTGCTTTTCTGCCAATCATTTTTTGATTCAACATTTTACACGGGTATCCCAATACCAATGTGTTATTATCAATTAAGGATGCTTTCAGGTTAAGGTGTTTTAAAAACCAATGTATCGACAGTTCATGTTTGTACTTTATTGGAAATAAATGCTTTTCTTTCTTTCTTTCTTTCTTTACAATTACTTTAGATATAACTAAATTTTAGTTCCTCTGCAACACCAACAGCAGGACCGTTCGGTCACATTACCACCGCACAGGTTTGGTAAACACAATACAGAAAATAACCTTCAGGTTTGGTATACAGAATACAGAAAATAACCTTCAGGTTTGGTATACAGAATACAGAAAATAACCTTCAGGTTTGGCATTCAGAATTAGGTTCAAGCGCAGCATTCATCAGCGTATGCACAGAGATTTACAAGCCCACGTATCCTTCATTACTCTTCACCTCTGTCGAGTACAGCGTTCTCTAAATAACACTTCAATCAGAACTTCGTTGTT
>JACJUY010001009.1:84063-122414 GCA_014220935.1 Platorchestia sp. MABIK | reverse complement strand
ACGAGGCCTCTTTGGTAATAGCACCAACCAACTTCTGAATTATACTCGTCTTATCAAAGCGCTCCTCTTGTGTTGAACACATTTCATCTATGAAGAGAAATGACAACGTCCAATTCTATATAAATCCGAAGTCTTGACTCTTCATAACGAATCATTCATTACTAAATCAGACCTCTATACTCTTCACAACGAATATAGTGGTTGACTCGACTAGTGTAACGATGGAGGGGCCACTAGCGGTACGTAAAACTAGCACACGGTATTGTAAAGAATCAAAGTTCAGCTACATTCGAAACGTGAAATGTAGTAAGTTTTTTATTACTTGTTCATTTGTTTACGTGCAAGCAATTTTGTGAACACTGACCTCTGGATTCAGTTTCCGAAGCTGTCTTCTGTCATCTCTAGGTCGAACTTGCTTTTTATTCTCACCAGAGCCATTTTAAGTAACCTCGTGATCATTTACGTGCTTCTCACTACTGTGTTGCGTTTTCATGGTAAAATTTATCTGTGAATAAATTATATTATTTTTGGATCAGTCATTCGTCCCTTTGCCTAGAAACTGGAACTGGAATAAAGAACAGAATTTCTTACACTTCTTCACACGCCGCAAATGAAGGCAACACAAGAACTAAAAACGAATAATAAGAGCACGAACACATTCGCATCAAGCAAGTCATCGTTAAATTTTAGCAGAAGAGCATACCCTTCAAAAATGACTCAAAAAAATACCGTTCCACAAGACCTATCATACAATCACGTGAAGAGGAACAAGATATTTCGATGGCAATTACAAAAGGATCAAGCCAAAAATAATGTGGACACTCAGGCGCTCAACTCCTCCATAAATATTACACACAACCGGATGGAGGCAAGACGAAGAGCAACGAGTGTCAGTGACCTGATACGAAGCTTGAGTACTTTTTTGTACTTTTTTTGCAATGAGATGGTCTGCGGCATGGAAGCCCTGTCATAGCCCGCTGGCTCCGACGCTCAACTTGTCTGCATTAGAAAGAAAGCAAAGGCAGGTTTGTGAGTCACACTTCAGTATCATGAATCATCTATTGCATGAAATGATGCCTAGTGGAGGTAAATAATTAACCGTACGTGCAATTTCTCAGTAGGACTCAAAATAAAAAGAACGACAGACGAGAAGAGATACCGCAAAGTTGAAAATTCTTAACAGTAACTCAAACTTACACATACTTGTTTGTGATAAAATATACAGCCTAAAACTGATCGAAATAAGTAGGAATAGCGCGAGAAAAAAAGAACACTATTGTGCAGGAACTACTTTCAGACGTACACCTCGTGCAGCAGCAGGCCAGCCAGCAAGCACGAGCCTACCATGCCAGTGATGACAGGCAAGTCATGAGCCGTTGCACAAACTCGGGAACTACACTTACGCAGCATGAATTTCACCTGACATTCTCGTATGGTGAGGCCAGGAAAACTCGAGAGCAACCAAATAATGACGCAGACGACAGCGCAATGCTGCTCGGAGACGACGTTTTTCTGACAACGTATTTGTGCCATCGCTCAGTAAATCACGAAGTTCTTGACAGGAAAAAAAATACAAGAAGACGGGTAATAAAGCAGCCATGACGCAAAACACATTGTACACGACGTGACGTAGGAGGCACGGCACAGGAAGGCGGTTTTTATGCAAATTTATCCCTCGCACTTGGCAATAAGCGGGCTTTGAAGACGACAGAATGAAACAACTGAGATAAATGTTTGACGTTCAACTTATTTGAGTCATAAAAGAAGCACTAGAGCAATGTTCTAAGTGATGTGTCCTGTAATTCAATATCTAGTTGACTTGATCACGACATTCTACATAAGGGGAAGAAATTTGTAAAAACTTCGCGACTTTATTCCTGATTCAACAAAATTCGATAATGTAGATTTACGATGATGTGAATATCCACCACCAGCTTATGGAAACAAGTTAGCTTTATGGAACTGATACACAATAATTTTAAACAAGTGGTTTCCACTCAGAATGCACTACGAAGCGATGCATTGATCATTTTTACATCTTTTACCTACTTCACGATTCGCCTCCACACCGAAAAAACTATTTCAGCGGGACTCGCACAACGACTAACGATAAGTGCGGCGGTACCTCAGGAGCTACAAAAGCTATTTAGTACACACCAGCAACCATTACAGAACATTTTGAGCCCTAGACCTAGAAGATAGTTTGAGAAGAGAGCACAACCCCAGGGCGCAGTGAAGGGTAAAAGTATCAGAACGACGCTAACGAGACGAGGGCGACGCAGTGAAGGTAGCGGCAGCGAGCAGGACGCGCCAGCACACGCATGAGCGACCAAGCGTCCGAGCAGCAGCGGGTGTTGCGCATGCAGCCGTCGCTGCTCACGAGGCCGACATGAGTAACAAAAGCCGTTACGTGAACACCACACGCGGCCATAACAAACCCCTATTGACTTTTGTTTAATCGCTCCTTATGAAATGCAGCAGGCTGCGTGTCCCATTACGGTGAATGGAGGTCCCGCTAATATAGGGAGACCTTCCTCCCAGTTCGCAATGAAACAAGAGTCAGTTTACCATTCTGGTTGGCTTGGCGCGCTTTGGTACCGCAAACGGAGCACTTTTACCCGAAATGGTTGCCCAAAAAAATGGCATAGCTCCGTAATATACAATAATAATAAGCAGAACAGCTCAAATGACTTATCTCCAACAAACAGCACACCTTAACACGAGCACAAAAAAAACGTACATAATTCGATTCGAATGCGCTGTATTAAAGTCTTCATTAACAACTGTTCATAAATTATAATACAAAAGTACCTCGTAGCTAAATTTTGCTTGGATTTCTGAGTTGAAGTTAGGTATCGATTTTTTTCTCCTGAACTGTCATACACCAAACTAACGACTACGTACTGGAAGTGAACTTAAATCACAAATTAAACATAATCCAGTCACGGCGTTTATGTAGTTCAAAATTTTCGCCGCTAAAGGTCTTCAGTTTTTCGGCTATGACAAGACAACTCCTATCAATCATCCAGATCGTTATTTAGGACGACTATGAAGCTAGAACTTTCCTCTCACGGACCAACCCTAGAAGGCTGGTTGCTCTCATCAATTTCAGCAACGCTGCACAAACGAGTTACGTCACAGAACATCAACACGGAAACAAACTAACGACAAAGCACATGTCGAATACAACGACGATGTCGTCGAAGGATTGGCAATACGCAATGTTGTCGCAAGATCACAAGATGAAAGTTTCGGATCAAAGTCCATGATCCAAGTCCCGTCTCAGTATGCAAATTCAGCTGATCTGTGACACGCTCTGGTAACTCCAACTGGAAACGATGTTCATACAAAGAGCACATGGGAATAATTATGACAGAAAAAACAGTTTCTCAAACATATAGTATGTTTGCAAATATAGTTTAAAAATTATTCACTAACTCAGTTAGAGAGCCAGTAATATCCGATGGTTAAAATCCTACCCAGTGAAATCAGTTTAGAAGGAATATTTGTCAACTATAGTACCTATTACCGACGAATCTCTCGACTGCGTTCTAATATCGCTAGGAAGGAGCTTCAATTATTCGCATTTTGGCTGTCAGGGAACAATTTTTGACACGTTCAGAATGTAATACACACGGATCGACACAAAACGTCTCGAATTGGTACTTGAGAGAACACATTTTACCTGAAATTAACTAATTACTCGTGTAAGCGACGAACCATCGAGATTGAATTCATTCCTTCAGACGAATAAAAAGCTTACCACATGCATTACACTTTCAAAAAAATACTTCAAAACACATTATCAAGAAAACAATCAAGAACATTACAAAAATCGACATGAGCGCCAGCGAACTCGAACGTTTCTAGGAAACACAAGAATATTGAAATTTCTTGAACACAAACTCATAATACTAACACATTTTCAAGTCCGTGAGATCTAGTGACAACGTTTGTAGCAGGATTAGACTATTGCATTAATTAGCTTTGAGTGTGTTTTAGCTCCGCTTTGTATATTTTGTGTGCGTACCTACTGTTTTTGGTTCAAATGTGTTGTGCATTTCTATAAGATATTTGTCAGGGAAAAATGACAGTTTTCTACACTACAGTGTTAAATAGAGCTTTACGTTATGTTTCAATTTCCGCAAGTTAATGACATGCCTGTTTTGACACAGAGATCCAGAGAAACAGCTCGTGAACGAAAAAGATCTCAAGTTCCTTCAGGATGTTTTCCAAATGAATTATCGTATCGAACATTTCACAGAATATTATACTGTATAAGGCGCACTGCTTCACCACATAAACTACTGAGAGACTTCCACCACCAAAGAGTATTTTAAAATTGATAGCTTCATGGTCAATTATGGATCTATCTACCTTTCAAAAACACTACGTGCGCACGTTTTTTACAAGGGGCAAAATGTAACTGAGTAAATATAGAAACTAACTTTAATCGTTAATTTATTTATATTCAATGAGAATTTGTAACATGATTAGATTATTAGCTGGTTTAAGCCTCCCTATCCGCAACAAATGCGATCCAAATAGAGGAAGAAGGAAGGCACCATTTTTATGGAGTTGAGGGAACGCGGAATCTATGCAGAAAGGGCATAGAAACAGTAAGTTGAGAAAGAAGTTCATGAAAGAAGATCAAAGTTGAAGAAGAAAGTAGTAGGTGCTGAAAAACAGGACAGCAGTGAACAGAAAAATAATAATGATTTCATAATGCTGAAACATTTTGTTATGTTAAGGCTTCACAACATATCAGGAACCGCAGTACACAACCTATTCTAGTAGATACAAGTAATATAACGTAGAAACTTTAACATGTAGTTTCATTTAAAATAAGCTTGAGTGATTGATAAGTTACCTTCAGCTTCCCTCCCTAAACAAAAATGTTCGAAGAGAGGAGGGATGAAAGCACCATTTAGAAAAGCGTTAAGGGAACGAGGAATTTATGTACAAGGTGCGTTCTCGCACAGGATCCCCTGCGCACAGTAACAGCAAGTTGAGAAAAAAGATTAGAAAACAAGATAGAAGTTGAAGAAGAAAGAGATGCTGAAGAACATGACAGCAGTGAACCGAAGAAAGATGGCCCTTAACAAAAACATATTTTACTTCAATAAAAAGAATACCTATACTTTACTCTCAGCTTGGGACTTCTTTTTTTTCCCCTGGGAGTTCACATTTAGCTAAAAAATAAAGAATTGATAGATGTGTATATATGACAGTGGTTAACGTCCTTCAACACGATAGTTCTGCTAACAATGTAACCATAAGTGAAGGCAGAAGACATTTAATTTTTCAGTGAACATTAAAATTAACGATTTGACACAAAATTGACTTCCCTAATTTAGTGTAATGTCTGGCGCTGCTGTTTTTCCTCCGGAGATCTCGAGTTCACCTCGAGAGCAAACAGAGCAAAAAGGCAGAGAGCTGACTCGAAGAATTACGGAATGAGAGGCACTTGGACGGCAATTAAGGCGAACATGGGGAGATTCCTGAGCGCTCCTGCAGAAAGCCTCACATGCGAGGAGAAAGGGCGACCTCAAGCGAACCGTAGAGGAAAATACACGAGTTTAGTTTCAAGAACATGCGGGTGACGGTGAAACCAAAGTTGCTGGGAAATGTTCGATCGTTGGAAGGACCGCAATGAGAAATGCTCCAGGAAATGAAGGTTGTTCTACAAAAAACCATGCTCGTGATGACTCGCTACCGTAGTAGAAGGTATGCTATCGCCAAAATAGAAAGTGCGCACGTCACCCTCTGATGCATCTCTCTCGACGACAATTTTCCAATTTCTCCGCAGGCGATTTCAAACAAGCAGGAGTGAGAAGAGGCAAGCCTAGTGCATATTTTACAAGACCACGCACAAACTTGCATGACTAAAGTTAGTGCAGCAAAACCTAATACCTTGTGAATACAATGATGATCAGGTGACATTCCTCCTCTTAACTAGTTGAAAAAATTGCTTCTGGCAGGTATACTTAGAAGTAACACACACAGTGGAAAAACAAGTCTTTCAAACTGCTCTTTCATTTCTACCATTAACACTTTAAGGGCGACGTGACTCACCGGTGGTCACTAAGGGAATTTTCATAATGCTGCTAACCAACGTGCAGTCACAAACTCATCTTCGATAAATGCTTAATGCAAACAAAATGAAGGCGCGATCTATTTAACGCTAGTTAATTTTAAAATAAATCTCTAAAATTAACTCTAATATGAGTTGAATATTGAACTTCAGTTTAACACATCGCAGTCAACGTAATAAAGCAACGCAGAACAGCTTTTGCGTCACACCGAGGAGAGAGAAAGAGAGAACCACAGCTGCGCTGAGCACACGACAGGGACGGCAGGCATCTGACAGCCAGACTTCCGACTAGTGTATCATACATTCACACCCTAAAGGATACAAGACACAGTTTTCTTAAAAGGAAAAAAACGAAAAAAATGCCCAAATATCAAAATCAATAACTACCAAGGTCAATAACTAATCAATAACCACCAAGGTTAACATGAACAGAACAACAAACGCAACAGCGGCAACACCCACCCAAAAGCGACGAATCACACGCATCATTGAAGACAATCGCTGTGGTCAGCTCCCACCATAAATCCAAGAGTTAAATACAAGTGTTACATGACTAGAATTTGTCCCAAAATGTAGGAGGGGGAGACTGCGGCATGAGTTGAAGCAGAAGGGTGAGAGACGCAGGGCAGAGGCGCTTTAGAGTGGCTGGCAAGGCCACGGTCGCTGTCTCTATATGAAGCAACTCAACGATGCCAAAGAAAGTTTTTCATGGAGCAATGATACTGCAGCGGAAGGCGGGAATGAGAAGACGGTGAGTGAAAATACAGACAGCAACGAGGTTTGGCGGGAATTCATGACGTCGGGGTGAAAAGGAGACTAAGGTAACAGTTGTAGACGTGGAATTGGATGTACACGATTATTGTTTTGATGATTTTCCCACAAGGTGCAAAATAAGAGAACAGAGGCAAAACTAACATTTCAAAATTGAAGCTTGAAGTGGAGATCAGAACAAAGCTCACAGCACACGTGAGTTCGTGAGATGAATATAGAAAATCGAATGAAGGTAAATTTTGATAAAAAAGGAAACCCATCGAAGCACAACATTTAGGCAGAGATGTAAAGAAAAAATAGAGAAGCCACGAATGAAGACAGGGTTGAAATTTGAGAGTCGAGAAGAGGCATCGGAGAAGCGAAAGGAAGAGGCTAAGTTCGGTCTCCGATAGCGCGACGATGGCCAAGATATGGCAAGTTTACGAGCCCGTGCACACGTCTCGAGCTTTCAAAAAATGCTCACTCGACATCGCCTCCACACGTCACGATCTCATGGAGACTTCGTCAAAACGTTTCAAGATTCTAAAGTCTAAAATAAAAACGATATAAAACATCGATTTTGTCAGGGAACAAGGAAAACTCAAATTACCTGCTCTAAAAAGAGTAAAATTAAGAGAACACTGATCGTTTTCTCGGTGAATTAATTGACTAACAATACTTTAGCAATGATTTCTAATATTTATTGCGAGGAGTACACTTTTTCATTACACGTCACGTTTTACGATATCGGTACACGGTTTGGGATCACGACCGCGAGAATTACAGACACAAATGCAAAGCACACAAGCACCAACGACCCCAACATTTAGCGTCTGAAGCGAGATTGTTCATTGTTATGTCTCAGGCTCCGCCTTTATTAATAAGAAGCTACGATCAGTAGGGTCCATTGGAGTGAAAGTGAGATCGTGGAAATTCCAGGTGTAGCTCTTGTAGCACCTGAAATGCGATGCTCGCGGAACGATCACGAAATTTATCAAATCAATCATTTTATGCGTCTCCTCCACAGTGATTCCTGTTATTTAGCAAAGATTTCTAGACAGTATTCTTTTTTTCATTTCCCTTCGTTCCCCCGTGTCTCTTCGAAAGTGATTTCTTCTGAAGAATTCTACATTTCTTGAGCTGTCGAAGTTGTGCAGGCGTCGATACTTCCTGCATTCGTCTAGTTGAAGTTGAGTATTTATTCATTTGATGACTTTTATGCCTATTTGTGATGCGTCCACAGAATTTTATCATCCTTTACCGAATTTTGGGAGCTACGAAATCAAATTCATCAGTACAATTTTCAGTGTATTACTGCCAAGATATCCTACTACAACTTATTCGATTTACGAACGTTTTCTGTGATGACTCAAACGAGATTTTTTGTCAGCCAACGCTATCAACTTTGAAAATAGTGTTTTTACGTATGTCATTTATTCAAGACATTAATAAAGTGAATGAAATAATAAAAACCCCAGGGAGAAATAGGCCAGCAGCACGTGAATCACCTCACCAATAAGAGGGGACATGATGCTCGATACTCCAGGCACACACACACGCACCGGCCGTGTGATCTACCAGGTCACATCCAGCGAGGGCTGATGCGAGGTTGCATCACTTCCAGCTGAGGTCGTATTGGTCGCGGCTCGTGCACTGACCCAAATTATTTCTTGTATAAAGTGACACAAAAACTGGTCTTGATGTTACGACTCTATATTACAAAATGGTTTGCATCAATGAGTTTAAAAATGACAACTTCGTATTTCCGATTCATTTGAATGCGTCACTCTATACAAATAACGTAATAGCACTTTATCCTAAAGCGTGACGTGTTATGATGATGCTTTGGCTTCCAAATTGCACCACACGCAACAAATTAAATTTTGCCTTAAAAGATGAAGTATTTATCACAGTACCCATTTTATGAAAATTGTTATCTGGGTATTCCAAAAATTTGCAGGCATGAAAGAAGTAGCTAAGCGAAAAACGCAAGCAGCGCTACATCGAGGAAATGAGTTTTTGTAGTTTCAATCAAATTCTTCAGAAAAAATGATACACTTCATAACTTTAAAAACTTGAACACATGAAGTCAATCCGAATATCGATGCACATTAGTAAACACCACGGTAGAGGAAACAAGGTCGAATCATTTCTACGGGGGAAAACGCACCTCCTCTTGTTCGGCTAGTCTATAGAACGGCTTTATTTCGAACTTCATGACGTCACCAACCATTGCAACTTGTGGTTAGGCCAATAGTGGTGCCAGATTTAAGGCTAGCAGCGTTGTCAGATGCAATATGAGCGCTGTTATGGTTTGTTGCCATGACGTCAGCATTGCCACACGGTCGACGAAGAAAAAGAACTAGTTTGACCTGACCCTACCTTGTATCTTCTACCGAGGCAAACACTACACACCGAAAAAAAGTGTATTACACGAGTGTGCTACAAACAAAGCAGCAAGAATGCGGTCAGAACAAACAAACCCTCAGCACAAACAAACCCTGAACTTGGGATGTATTATCCCTCGGTGACCGTGAACATCGGCGAAAAGAAAGCAAACTGCGAGAGGGCAAGAGGGATGTTCACGCATACTAAGGTCAACCAGTCTTTTTTTCGTCGACCGTGTGGCAATGCTGACGTCATGGCAACGAACCAATAGCAGCGGTCATATTGCATCTGGCAACACTGCTAGCAACAAATCTGGCCCCACTATTGGCCTAACGACACGTCGCAATGGAGACGTCATAAGATTTATTTGAAATGAAGCCTTTCTATTGGCTAGCCTAACAAGAAGTCGTGTATTTTCCCCCACAGAAATTACCTTACCTGTTTCCTCTGCCATGACACGCGTGCAGGGCGCGAGAGCAGCCAAGTTTGCTGACGGCTCTAAATGGGGGAAGCCGGCGGTCGCAGCCACGATACAGGACACAAGCAGCGCTAGCTCACAATAACTCGCATAAGCCAAAAAATTGCTGAGGCCAGAGCTGATATTTGGCCTCGATGCGGCCCACGCGCACGCATAAGAGGTGATGCGCTTCACACGTCACGCACGTGTTCATCTTAACGCACTCAGCAGGTGGTAAAGACGAAGTAAAATCAGTGATCTGTTTCTGACACAAAATTCGTGGGAAAACGGAATCATGTGGGTCATTCGACCGACACAACTACACGAAACGCACTCGATACAGCATACTATGACAGAAATAGGTTTATGATTTTTTTTTTAAATCTTTTCAACAGTAAGGAAACAGTGTGACAAATAACGCTAAACACATTACAAAAATATCACGTAAAAATGAAAATAATTCCACATCATCACAACGATACAATAGGAAATTTATTTTGCATCATAATCTATTAAAAGAAATTTTTCCACACAAGGAAGACGGAAATAGTGTGCCATCATTTCAGACGAGCGCGCAACACGAAGCTGAACCAAAACCGACACGTCGGTTTTAGCAAATTCGTGCTGGCAAATGCAATAGCATCGCACCAATTCAATCCGTACATAATCCAGTTTTTCATGGGCCACAATAAAATGATAACACAAAACGCACCATTTCACCAGGCAATTCCACACAAAGGGAAGACGAGAGACTCTGCGATGGAACTCGACAGAGAGAAACGCTTCTAGTCTATCCGAAGAATTCAAGCGAGCTATTTTTGAACTTGGCGACGCAGGAAAAATCAGCATCGTAGCAATAAGGCACGGCAAATTTAGGCGAGCGTGCAGTTGTTTCGAGGCAGGTTTGATGTGCGACGGATGCGAACGCACGGGCCAGGGTCGCCCGATTGTGTTATCTCGTAACATTTCTCATCCTCGGTTTCTTTCGAAAGAATGCACAATAACTAGTTAGCATCTGGCAACACGGCAGGGTTGTAAAACTCTCTGAGCACCTGGCAACCCTGCTCGAGTTGACAGAAGCTGGAATGCCTTCATGGTCAAATTTCATTTGTGGAGCGCAAATTTGAGGACCAACACATGATGACATAACTAGCAACTCAGGCGCGCGACGACAGCGAAGAAATACGAAGGTGCTGAGCAGGAGGAAGCGTGTCACAGAGTTTGGACGGAGTCATGAATGCTCGATGGGAATGAAAGAACACAAAACAGCAGTGGTTAGAAATTTATTATCAGTTTCTTCGCTTAGCCGCCCCAAGCACCATGAGAGGCTGCAGTAGCGACACCCCACAGTTTTATTCATGTCAACTAAAATTTTCTACTGCTGCAATCTGATGTTCATTTTGATCATGTGTTTTGTCATCAAACGATGTAAAAATATTAGCATGGCCAGAAATTACTCTCAAATAGGAGCTGCCTCATGTAAGAGCGAGTACCCATCACTCCTAACTCTCAAGGGCAGGACTGGCATTATTGCCAAGAAATGCTTTAATTTTCATTTTAAATACTTGACGTATCACTTTCACAACAGAACATTTGGAGACGAGACACAACCCATTACACAACTTATGCTTCAACGGTCTAAGCAGATCGACCTTCCCTTAGGCTTCAAGTTCACTTTGAATGCTCACCAAATTCGCTTGAGACCAATCAAATTCAGCTACAGGCAGATACGCTCTACAATCACCTAGGTGTTTCACGGAGCATGACGCATGCATTCGGATTTCCCGATGACCAATTTAGTCAACATCAAAGAAATGCGATAGCGCGCCCACATGCACGAACCCCAAGTGTGTAAATTTGCCTTACATGAAGCTATCGGTACGACCAAGGTGTTAACATGACAAATCATAAAACACACTTGACGGAAAGGTGCAGCATTGACTTATAAGCATCACAGTTCATTCTCACAAATGTCAGGTTTCTCAAAGAGGAGGGTCGATACGAGGACGTTCTCCTTAAAAGGCGAACTATGATAACGAACTCACTACAGACCAGTAACGTGTTGTAGTGCCCAATGAGCAGTAGCAGGATAGATGCACCGTTAGCATCATCGCGCTGAAAAGCCTTCGAAGATTTCACCCCGACAACACAGAAGAAAACACCGGAGATGAAAGTGCACCGCGGTGTTGGACGTCACAGTTCCGCTTCACTAGCGTTGATTCGCAGACGTTTCTCGCGTAGAAATTCCCTGCCGTTCGTTGTGACAGCATGGAACGCGCCCCGAGAATATTGAGCCAGCCAATCATACGGCAGCGGTGATGAAATGCAGCGATAAAAATGCACTGCACCCTGGAGTGAGCAGTCTTGCTAGGCGGTGCGAGGCATTTTTTCCGAAGCGCGTAAAGACATTCAAGAAGAAGAAGAAGAAGAAAAAAAAAGAATGCGCTGGCGCACAAAGGCATCTAAATAACGAAAATTACTGCCGCAGTCTCACAGCCTCAGATATGTATGATCGAGATAGGAGAACCTTGATACTACGTGTAAGTACAGATGTTGAGAATCGTTTCTATCTTCACGAGAGAAAAAGCACTTTCATTCATTACCTATGAAAATTTTCAGACAAAATTCGCACATGTAAGAAAGTTACAATTCATTCGTTCTCTCCGACGGACGAAAACACTTATTATTACATAATTAGGATTTCACAAGCGTAGTCACAAAAATGCTGTGAATAGCAACACCAACTCCTAAAACCGAAAAAATACCACTAACAAATTATAGAAACAAATCCAACACCATGCAGTTAGCCACACTACATCTACGCGAAATTAAACGAGGAAACGAACAAGGATTCTCAACTGAAATACAAAACCTGAGGCTGTGGCAAGTAGCGAAGTTACCCCCGACTAAACACTGAACCCTCAAGGCACGCAGATGAGCACAGGCACACTCAGATTCCTCCGATAAGAGCTCTGTAATTCAATGTTCGCGCGAGGAGTGTCAAGTCCATGAAATACATTGCAGGACCGGCGCTTTGGGAACATTACTCAGAGGATTAACGAGTGCTAGGATGATGGTCATTCCTGAACATGATGCAAGCCTCAAGTGCGACATGGAGATATATAAACTGCACTGCGGGTCTGCCAAAACGGCTCGACATCCACAAATAAAGAAAATTAGTTTCAAAAACAGAAATTAACACTTACAGCGAGGGACAAATTAGATGACACGATTGCTATTCTCCGCAGTTCACAACCCGCAATAGAGGAAGCAATGACATGCAACAGCACTCGCGTAGTCTTAATTTGTTGAACAAATGAAAAACACGAACTAAATATACCCACCTATAAAATTACATTTCAGTAATTAGTGTCAGGAGGAAGACGTAACAGTAAACCTGTAATAACAGAATGATTGCAAATCGTACACGACATAAAACAAGAACAAAAAACGGGCTGCTGTTCGCACACGTTCGTCAACTCGCAGGACGACCCGGTGAACCGGGAACTTCTCACGACAGCGACCACTTCCCAGAATAAATTTGTGGAAATATGGAAGAAAATTAGCTGAGGAATGGCAAACCTTTGAAAACAGCGACTGCAATGACCATAGAAGCCCACAGCCCGGAGTGACTGCAGCCAATGCGCTGCCTTCTTGTAAGCCTAATTGGACTGCGGGAACTCGTTTCCGAAGCTTCACATTGTCACGGACTGATCAGTTATTGTTTAGTAATATTCGTTCCAAGTTTTGGCAAGACTAGCCGTTGAATTTAAAAAATACCGTATGCTGAAAAACGCAGCCACGTACAAACAAACGGCGATGAAAACGTTCAAACGCTGAGACAGGCAATTACCATTACAGATAAAAAGAGAAAAGTACACTGAAATATAGTAGCTGAACACCGAACCCTTCAAAAAGGACGTCTGCCAGTAAATAAGCATCAATATTCGTACACTCGTAAACCTCACGAAATACCCAATGAAGACGTTTGACACAATTTAGCGCACCTCCAGAAAGTCAACCCTTGTTTCAACTTCTCAGCTAGCATCCTCGAGACATGGAATACCATCATCCAATGACATCAATTTCCGTACACTGTCACCATTATAAAATGAATGAAACATAAAACTTGAAGATGCTGGTTCAGAACTAAGATTATGCAGGCAAGGACTTGATGTTAAAGTACTCAACAGAGCACGTTGCGCACGATTACCAACAACAGAGTCGGGTGCTGAGGGGAATTGCACTTCAGAGAATTTCGAGTGAACCTCTCAAATACAATCTCTAAGCTTCTCTCTATGGGTTTCAAGTTTGTATTGGACACACCCTCCGTAGAGCGCAGTGCATCATGAACGTGAGTTTCAAAGAGCGAAGCGTTCATTTTGACTTGAGAGTGAAAAACCTGGATGCTTAATACGCAAATTGGTAAACTTGTGAGGCAGGACTACCTCGTCCACATTGGTGCTTGAAACTCGAATTCAACGTGGAGACGTCAATCGCAAGCAGTTGTCTCGCGACAATAGTTGTGTTTAGAACTTCGCTACGATACAATTGTGGATGATCAAAAGAAACTCCACTACAACCACCAATGATGATTAATTTATCTACATTCATTTTAGATAGGTGCACAAGACTAAAGTTTCGTATACCTAATATAGGAGCATTATGTTAAGCACATATATGATAACCTAGTAAAAAAACGTTGGTATACTAGAAATAGATATTGAAGTTTCATGATGTCATAATAACTACGGCCAGGTACCCACATTTGACAAGCCCCACCACACCAAAAAGATCCATCAAGATTTAAGCACTAAACGGAACAAATATAAAAACATTCTAGAAAAACATTCGAGACATTGAGAATTACAAATCAGTTATAATGTTCACATGGAGCAGCTGTTCAATCACGGCCACGTCAAAAATTCGAGACAGTAAGACCGACCGGTCTGAAGGAATCAGTGCCGTTGAGGGCCTCTTTTTGTCACCCGATTACTAAAGGACGAGCCATGAAGTGTCTACGGTGCCCAGCACGCAGCACCGCGTCATTCTCCCAATTCAAAATGTCACTGAAATGTAAATTTCATAGGGAATCCTGATCGGAGGCTCCAGACCCGAAAGTCATTGAACAATTTAGCGACAAGTAGCATGATTTCAAAGAAATTGTGAACATTAAAGCTGTCTTTAACCACAAAATAGCAGCATATCGCAGCACTTTCATAAAACTACATAGTGGAAAAAAACCTGAGACACCAGATGTAGAACTTTGGATTCATTGTCGCAAGTGGTACCACTAACCCAGGTTACCATACGATCATTGATGCAGCAACGAAAAAATCCATCTGCACTGTAACTACCAAATGAGAGGCTACGTAGCCTAAGGGCTCAGATTACAAGTGTGTTTAATTTTGAGGGTCAAGATTATGAGTTAGTTTAATTTAGCGGGCCAAGTGTGTAAGTTAGTCTAATTTAGCGGGCCAAAAGCCGTGCAACTTTACGGGAGCACCGGACGCATTGACCGCTCGCCATTTCTTCATGCAAAGCGTGGGCGGCGAGCAACACAAAAGCCGCTCTAAAGGAATTATGCATAAAAGTTGTCAAAATTTCAAACCTACCAAAACGCCTCACAGTGACGGTAAGCTTGGAGCACCACGCTAAGATTATAATTTTCAAAAATTAATCTACACAAACAAATATATAAATTGCGCATGAATTTCGCGAAAACAATCAAAGACTTCAGACGCTAATGAGCGAACGAGTGTTTCACAAAAATGTCAATCGGATGCATGCTAGTCAATTCACCGAATATGGATCAGTTAAAAAATAATTTGTTCGAAAAAAAAATTGCTCGTACTTAAATACTCGGCTAGAACTACAAAATTAATGGGAGAATATCCTTCATTTATTCGCACAAACATTTCATGCGTAGGGACATTTGTGCGAGGTGTTTCATCAACAATTCATTAAAGAATTTTCCACCGATCGCAGTCAACCAAATGTTGAAACAACACCTGAGTGGTCGCGCGAACCTATCCACTGTGAACTTAATAGGATTGAAATGAAGAAGACGAGGTCCCACTCCTTCATGGGTAGGTTCAGGTAGCTCACCTATTTTTTCAACAGCTAGCTACCTTTGATCAATGAAAAAATCGACAGAGATTGGACCAATCGTAGATATCAATGGACGAGACAGGAACAGAAATTCCCACAAAGCGCCATAAACGATGTGGCTACGAGAGCCACAAAGATGTGAGTACAAAGCCCTGTAATCCCGCACGTTCTGCACAAAACGTGAGTGAGCGCAGCACAACAGAACACGGTCAACTTTCAACACATCATCACCAGCATTAAAAAAGTTATCATGTGCCGTTCATTTGAGAAACGCAATTATTCTATTTTAGGATGGCAACACCGAGGCCAAAGCGCAACATAACCAGTAGAGCGAAACTAAACAAAACACCTTCCACAAACAATGGAGGAGCAATATTTGACAGCAGCCTTGGCAAGTGAGCATGCACCAGGACAAGGCCCCAAAGGTGAGCTAAATAGAAACGAGGTAATGACGAGCGCACGACACCTGAGGCAACACAGCTGCACAACTGCGTCACACCTGCCACGCTGGACTCACCTGCGACCCAAGTGGACACCGTCAGCACAGGTGTGGTGAGAGGGTCGCTATAGAGGGTCCCCCATACACTAGACCAGTGCTTCTTAACCTTGGTTCCTGGTAGTGAACTCCACAAGTTCTGTACATGCATTCATCGAACCCTTCGCAGTTGGACAAATATAACGTGCTTTTTTCCTCATAGTCATAACATATGGATTTAACAATATACAGCGAATCGCACCAACTGTACCATGCCGAACCCAGGTAGAAAACCACTGCACTACAATGTTCGTACAAAGTAGAAAAAGAAATCTGCTTCATAAACCTCCCACCTAAAATAGGTAGCTCATCCAGCGTCCGAGGTCTACGAATGAATTAAGCCGAGAGGTCGACATTAAGGTAAAAAAACTTGCACTTAACAGAGTGTCGGACCTGACAAATAACACGGGTACACGCTAGACGCTCTAATGTGAAGCGAAGACAACAGCTAACTTCCAGTTCCCAGTAATTTACGCTGCAACTCGTCAGTGAGGGATGCATAGCGAGAGCGAGAACTCGTCAACGCTAGCAAGTAAGCAGAAAATAAGTAGAATAGCTTCAAATAACTCAAATAAAGCCTCCGTAAGCTTAAAGTAGGCTACGCTGCAAAATAGAGGGTACCGTAACCATTCTAAGGTTTAATAATCCAAATCCAACTCCAAGGACACAACATGAAGCCAGCAGGCTCGAGAGAGAGGCCGAGATAATGACAGCTCAGTGGATCAGCTGCAATAAAAAATTAAGGACTCGTGCAAAAGGGACAACTGAGATCAACATTATGTATCGGCCGCAAGGAATCTGCTCCAAGTAAGTACCATATCTGGAAAATACATATAAGAAGTTTTACGGAACACGTGCAAACAGTATTCTACCAAAAGTTCAATCCAGGTCAGAGCTTAGCTCACCTCTGAATTACAGAAGCGACTCCAACACAAGTGCTGGAGAGCACGAGCAGAGAAGAGACAAGAGTGGCAGCGTGCCAATAACAACGAGGGCCACTTGTGTCACAAGAGATGCTGCGCTACAGGACTGGACGCAGCACCTGAGCATCCACACGAGATGCCTGCACTGAAGGGCTGTTAAAGCATTCTACAGGAGTCCACTTTGCAGAAATGAGGAGCAACCCATCATATCGTATATACGACCTCACAATTGGGATTCAATGTGCTGTCGAATAGATAGAAAATGGCTCAAAACAAATAAAGTTAACAAATCAGAGACCGTAAAATTTTGTGGGTGCAAGCTAAACCTAGAGATTAGCAACATCTCAACACGTTAACTGCGATGGGTTAAACTGAAGTTCAACATTCAATTCAAATTTAAATTCAATTGTGGTAATAAGCTTTGAAAATAGCGAACATTAACTGGATCGGGCGTTTATTTAGCTTTCATTAAGTAAGAACAAAAAATGAGTTGGTGCTGCAGATGGGTCAGCAGCACTTTGAAAATCACCTGAGTGACCACCGGTGGGTCACTTCGCAGGAAATGTGTTAAAAGCATCTACGGCTATGTTGTGTGTTCCATAATCTACAAATTCCTCGCATGCTACACTTAAAGCTTTTACGCCTCTCTGCGTCTCACGGAAGCACCTTAATGATGAGTGTTTCCCTCAAATGATCAGAGCAAGTAAAACTTTGCTCACTTCCTCTATTCGCGCCTAAATTTACTCACTGTCACCGATTTTGCAAAAAGCGCTACTTTTTTCTAGGAAAATTTTTTTAGCTGCTATAGTAGTCTTTAGAACTCCGCTCCGACATTCAAATCCGCCCAATCGTATCTGATCAATGATTTCAGTTGATAAAGCCTGTAGGAAACCTCTTTTAATAAGAATTACAAACATAAAATGAGAGGCACGATAAGTTTACACGAGATGTTGAAAAGTTTACACGAGATGTTTTACAGACTTGAAGCTCTACAGCCGGCAGCTAGCGTCCCGTTAGGAACAAATCAAGCTAGAAATTCACACTCTGATTTGACCCACGTTTATACACATAATATTAAAAGGTGAATTAACACTCGTCTTAGAGAAATAAAATATTAACGATAAATTTTCGCTGCTGATTTCAACCCTACAACTGCAACTCACAACCTTTTTGATGCAAGATGACCGAGCCCCGCAGGCGCACAGAAAAATATACTTTTAGCTCACACTTCTAATGGGGCTTTCTATAGGACAATGTTGTCCTTGAGCTGATTCAAATGAAAATAAAATTCGAAAACTGAGAGATAGCTCAAAATTAAATTACATTTACTTATTTCAAAGATCTTTCCAAAACAGCTCTGACTTACATTTTCATCGGACTGGTCATGCTCAACATTAAACGGAAGCACACAAATCTGTTTTACACGAACATGATCAAAATTAGACACCTTAGATTCAGCACAAAACAGTGATGTCTATTCCACACATGCCTAACTTCAAATCGGAGCCCACAAATCTGTTTAATGCAGATAAACACAACAAAAATTAGAAACCTTAAATGCAGCACAACACAGCGAGGTCTTTCCCATGAGTGGACAAGCGGTGCGGCAACCTAGATAGTCGTCCCTGCGGATGACAACACTTCGCCTAATCGAAAACTTAGCCGTGATAAACACTACGTTGAAATTAGCTTCGATTTCGCGCTCCTTTCTTTCTCCTTACCATACTTAGTGGTTGAATGATATTTTCAGGAGGAAACTTCAAAATACATTACGTTTTCAGAAGTAAAATTTGCCCGATTCAAATAACACTACTATTACGCAAGGTTTACGAAATGACCGACCACCTTTGCTTCAACACATTTTCCAATCATACTTTTTTCTACGGCAATACTGAACTCCAACTCGGCGTTTAGCATGAAGCGAATCGAGAGCACGAGACGTGAAAATTAAAGAGGAGCAATTAGCAACACGGGTCGCTAATTAGCGGCACATTCATCCAGCGATCCGGAAAATTTCAGAAATGGATAGGAGAGCGGCAATTTAGCGACGCACTCCGACGTGACAATGGGAGAACTTTTATCCAGGTCTCAAATGAAGGCAACCGCATTCCCTCACGCACGTCCCCCGCAGCACAAAGCACACTATGCCATTTCAGCTCCAATTGAAAAGGCGCAGTTAACCTCTGGCATGTTCTCGTAAACGGCCATTATCAGGCACTGAATACAGATTAGTGAACATGCAGATTATATCAATTAGGAGCACAGAACTCTCGACTCGACGGACAATTAAGCGGACGCGGAACTTGCTGTACCCGGACCTCCAGCACGTACACCAATGTGACACAACAATAAGCGCCACTAACACAAACCATTCCCGGAAATGTTCGCTAAAATAAGCACGTATAAGGCAAAACCTTATCTCTGAAATAAAAGCATATAGACCATGCTACCACCTAAGGCCTGAAATGAACCGAGAGAAATGAACCAACGCACTGGGATACAAGGACGCAGACTTGAGCAAGGGACAGGAGAGAATAAGGTTCAGAGGTAATGGGGCGAGAGCAAATATGAGGCCCGTGCTGCGGTGGTGAGACCACGAGGACAAACAAAAAGCCGAGCGCAGGTCAATTAGGCCGTCCATCATGGCCCAATGCCCGGCGGACGGCTCCTGCAACCCAACCCGGGCACTGCAAGTCAAGAAACGTTTCGGGTTCCGCGTCCCACTTCTCATCTCGCGTCTTCGGCGCTCGTCCCTAATCAATCATTTCGCAGAGACTTTTAGAAATTTTTGAAGGAGAATTTTCAAGAGCACAAAGGATGGCCTAAATATCCAGTCGGAATGATACATGCTCATGATATGAAATGACTACAGGATGGACTTGAATCTTGCCGGAATGATACGTGCTTATGATATGAAATGACTACAGGATGGCCTAAAAAACCTCAGTGTGACACGTTTTCACGATATGAAATGACTAGTTCCACAAAATTTTCGTAATGCGACTCCGTTTTGCCCGTTCTTTGGGCCCACAAATTGAATGTCGAACAAAAATAGGCGAACAAAACCATAGGTATGACTGCCTCAGTCTTACCCAAACAATTGGCGCTAGAAAATTTCAGGTCAGCGACGCACTGTACTTGCCACTAAAACAAAAAACCTACACACCGAACGAATTAGTGCAAGCTATGGAAAGATCCTTCAATATCGTCAATAACGATGCACTAACATTTTCAGTAACAAATGACCGAGGGACTAAATTTCAGACCGATGCTTGTTATATTTTTGCCCTCATGTCAGTACCGCACACGTCACAACACTGACCCACCGAAAGGGCTATTAAGGTGCTCACTTTAACTAAAGAGTTATTTCTGATTTTTAACTAATCTGTCTCAGGAAATCCAAGAACGGATAATCCTCAGAGAGCAACGAAATGTTTAGCGTAAAGGTCAACTTTTCTCTATTTGCACGAACCTAAACTTACCGTCACTGAAGTTGCGGTCTATTCCGTATATCATTCTTTACGAAACGGTATCGAAACAATAACAAATTTCAGATGGACGCCGGAGTTTCTGAGCTAGACAGATTGCTTTTACCGTGTATGGAAAGTCAACGCAATATCGAACACGAGTTCTTACTTCCATGACAATGTCCCTGATTTAAATTAGTGAAAACACAGGAACTAAGATGATAAAATAAGAAAAATTAAGAGCACAAAGCTCCTGTCTTCAAAAGGAAACAGTGATTGATTTAGCCACATAGATCCACACAAGTTCTCATCCTGCTTGAATACTGCGCTTATCATTGAGCTGTGACAAACATAACACATGAGTAGAGTACCATTACTTACCGACCGAGAGGTGACTCAACTGAACATGTTTGTGAATAAAAATCTGAGACCTAAGTAAATATATAAAATAACGAGTAGAATTCATCAATGTCAGTTGATTCAACGCAAACAAATTTAAATCGCAAGTAAGAACTGCTAAACTTTACGATATCACTGTCGTTCAAACATTTTCATCACAATGAAAAAGAAAAGAACTTCAAATCTTGACACGAGACCATGCTTTTTATTGAACCGCAGATAAATATCTAATACTTTGAAAAATGAACGAAATATTTACACGCGCGCGAGTGAACACTTCCTGTTCGTCCGTGCATTTTAATTGCAGCAAGAAGCCCGAGGGAACAGCACTCCATTTTAATAAAATTCAAAGTACGAGGTTGGGGATGACGTTGAGAGGGACGTGGTGGGCTCATCAATCAAAGGCTCGAGGCCACGCAGTGGCGGTTCTGGCGCTCCAATAAAACCTCAGAGTAGGAGCGAGCAATAGCGCGTACGGTAAGAGTCGATACAGAATATAAAGGTGGGTCCATTATTTAGCAAAGAGAGGATCTGTAAAAGCTTCCCATGAGCCCCAATCATTCATCATCCTGAACCACGGAAATCCGCGGGTAAATAACTCTCTCTACGAATGAGCGTCGCTCGTGTCGGGATTCGGAAATCATGCTGCCTGCTCTGAGCACGAGTGCCGAGAGAGCAACAAATGCCTCGCAATTTTGGGTTAGCGTCCTCAGCAGCAAGCGTAAAAAATCCTACTGCGCGAGCACAAGTCAGAGCACAAGCGGTCAAAGGTAAAATAAAAGTGTTCATAGATACACAAAAATTAGTCGCAACCCTAATGCAAAGAAAAACTAAATGCATGAATGGTACAATAACGACAACATGGTTCTTGCTCACGTCATTGATGGCAACTTCAAGCATCAATGCTTGGATATTTTAACGTGGAATAGTTTGATTAAAAATTTTGAGAGAATACATTTAGTAAACGTACTACATTAATCTGTAAAATACGAATGAAATTTCAGCAATTTCAGAAAACGGGACTTTTCAACATTAACCTTATGACATAAACGTCCGCAAAAATATGCACGTGTAATTCTACGCCCTATCCTCGAAATAAAAGCATCCAGAGAATGCTACTTAATAAGTGACATGTAATAAGGTCTTCCATTTTTTTTACCTTCTCAATGAACAGCGAGAGGTCTTCACAAATATCTTTCCCATTACTCATAATGAAAATAATAAACCGAGAGCTATTGCTATGTACAGCTGTACCTAAAGAGTACAAAACAATTGCTGGTATATATTCAAAAGTATTTCGCATCATTTTAGAATAATCTCTGAGTAACTACAAAATGAAAGCAAACTTGTGCTTCTAATGATTTTCTACAGTAAAAACCTGCGGCGTTGTCAGTTTTTGCTCATTTAAATTGTTTGTGACGATTTTTTATTCACTTACACGTAAGAGAAACATTTTAAATAAGTCGAGTTGAATTTTCAGCTAGTCGAGTAAATTTACACCATTCGTTTATCCAATAACACGAAGAGAAAAGACTCCGTAACACACACAAGCCAACAAAACAAGCAGGAGCTGAAAACACACAATATGAAAAACACCAAATACAACACGGAAGTAAACAAAAAAATACATAAAACTTTTTACAACAAGAACCAGGAACATATCCCTCAGACACTCGTCTTGCTCACAAACCAGCGCAGCAACTTGACAAAAGCTCACTAGCTGCAAAATAGAGCAAAATTTTGGACCAGTAACCCGAACAGAGAAATTGCGAACTGACTCGAATCATTCTTTCGCATATGGATGAGGTATTCGAGATTGCACGACATAGGACCTAACATTTTGAAATAGTGCTAGGCCGTAGGTGTAAGTGGAGTCGAGCGTTAGGTGATATCTAAAGGCTAATGACATTTTTGTAGGGAACACGTGACGTTCACAATGCAAAGTGGCTCGCTTATCAACACACTGTGGATGAAGTGAACCGTTAAGCAACACAGGCGAGTATGCTATCAGTGCAAAACAACATGAAAGCAACAAGTTGATTGGTCTTTTCAACACATTTTTGAATACCATCAACAATCTTCACGATGAGCGAAGAAGCTCCTGTAACGTATCATAGAAACTCCAGGGACAACCGCGCATGAGGAGGAACGAGACAACTCAATAGAAGCCTAGACAAGACAGCCGCCACAGCGGCAGGCGGTGCAGCAGGCAACGAGAAGCCTTGGAGCGGCGGGTGGGGCTCGGCACCAGGCCTGGCGCGGACGTGAGGGTCACCCGCTGACACCTAACCCGCTGCTCCACTCAAATGTCACCTGCATCTAAAAACTTCCACGCGCACAACTATGTACAACGCAGGGGCTGTTTGCGGCGCACCGAAATGAGCGCCGCACTCACAAAAGCAATTTGAAATGGAAAAATGAGCAAAAAATGTACACTATACGCGTTTTATCTAAGCGCATAAGAATTCTCTGAATTGTGTTCAACATCTTGCAGGAACTCACAGCTATAAGGTCGATGCATGGGAACGCACACCATGTCTACTACAATACAAGCTTACGCGTCGAAATGAAAAGTTATACTTGATATTAATTCCTGTAGGATAGAAAAGACTAGGGGTAGAACAACAAACTACCACATTCCAATATTGAAGTTACTTGGTCCGACCTGTTTTCCTCCGCAGAAAATTTCTGAACTATATTTACTTCAATTCAGCATTTCAAAGGCAACAAAAACTCCACGAAGTATGAAGGAAGCGAGGATAAATCAAAATTTAGTGTTAAAATTGCCCCAGACGATGACCCAGCTTAACTCACCTCGAAAAGAGAAAAACATAAATCTCAAGCATGACTTCTAGTTCTAGAAGATCAAGGTTAAAAACGACTGGTCGTTTTCGACATCCTGTTCATTGCCGTAACTTGAGCAGATAATAACTCAAAAATTTCAGTATAAAAGCAATCAAAATACCTCACTCTTGGGACAGATCACCTTCGAAGCGATAAGCAACTAAAGTGGGCAGTTGATCCTCGAGGAGAGGATGTTATCACTTACGTGACTAGAGTGGAGAAGAGAGAGGAAGGTCCTTGAAGTAGGCGGATCTTCTTTTGGCAGTGGTCGAGCATGGTGGAGAACCTCTCAGTGAAGGATTCGTGGGGCGCGGACACGGGGGCAGAGGGCGCCTTCATATGCTGGGGCGCCCTCAGGAAGCCCATGGTGGCGGTGGATGAAGTAAGGTCGCCGCCACCGCCACTGTTGTTGTTGTCGGTGGATGTGGCGGCGCTGGGAGCGTGCTTGGCAGCGGACACTTTAGGCAGGGACGAGCGAGGAGCGCAGTGCTGCACCAGGTGCCTGGAACTGCCCGAGCTGCCTAGGGAGGACTGACTAGCGCAGCCCGTCACTAACATCGGGCGGGGTAAGGTACCGACACTCTTGAGCACCTGCTGCTCGAGCGCACGCACGCCTGGCCCACCACTTGCTTACACTGGCAGCTGTGGTGGCTTGCTGGACTCTACAGCCCCGTGTACGCTCTGATTTAATCAAGTTCAGCAACTCACTGGCACAAGGTGTTATCCGCACATCCGTACGCAGTGTAATTGCTAATGCTCTTCTTCAAGTGGACTACGTGTACGTTAAAAGCAACAAACAAAGAATAAAGCTAGCGACGGAAACTGGTCACATGAAGCGTGTGCGTTTGACTTTTGTCGTGTGATTTAGCAGAAACATCGCACAGTATAGAATCTACAGGGACAGCATAACGAAACAACAGCACTCGAGGCACAACTGGAGTGATGAACGTTCATGTTTAGTACACTCGTTGGTTTCTATGTCTCTCTTGCAGGCAAGTGCGGAAATTTTACTGCCATCCAAAACACATTAATGAACAAAGTAACTTTAAATTCAACAAGTTTTCATTCTACTGGTTCCGTTCCTTTATAATCTGATCCAATTAATTAATGTACGACAGCCAAGAACGTGAAACTTGAGGCACATCAGAAGCTGTTGGACGGGTGCAAGTAAACTCGTCGGGAACACTTCAAATTACGCTCGCCACTGAACCTTAATGCTAGTCTCTCAACGCTTTAATTAAATTCACACTCAACGTCAGAAAAATTAAAGAACAGACGCTAAAGGTTAATCTAGTACGAGTTACGTTCAAATTTAGGAATAAAAACAAAATTTTATTTAGAGACTCTGGGAAGAAGAAAATAAAAGTTCAATGATTGAACGTTTACACAGCTCTTAGTTACATGGAGATGAAGTTTTCAGTTTTATGATATCTTGAAATGAAAAAAAAATGCTGAAATTCAACCACACGAAACTGACGATGCCAAAGGGACGAGCTCACCAAGTACTGGTTTCTAGATAAAGGCCCTCCAATTCTAAAATGACTGCTATTCTGTGCTAACACTACGATCTGAATGCCACACAGTCAACGCTCGCCTATCAAGCCAGTGCCACGTCAGTGAGAAGGGTCAAGCCTGTCTCGCATTCATTTCAACTAGAAAACTTTACGAATGGCGACTTCGCCCTTTAACTCAAGAGGCCCCAATTAGCACCATACTTTAATAGGTAGTTTGGCTGGGCACGCGACATTTACCTATAATTAGTAACGCGTTACATTCAACCTCAAGTCAGCTTGCATAGATTAGATTAGATTATTAGTTAGTTTAAGCCTCCCTATCCGCAACAAAGGCGATCCAAAGAGAGGAAGGAAGAAGGCACCATTTAGTATGGAGTTAAGGGAACGCGGAATTCATGCAGAAAGGGCACAGAAACAGTAAGATAAGAAAGAAGTTCATGAAACAAGATCAAAGTTGAAGAAGAAAGTAGTAGGTGTTGAAAAAACAGGACAGCAGTGAACCGAAAAAAAGTTGGTCCGTAACAAAACAGAAACCTATTCTATTTCAACAAAAGGAAGCCTACCTAACCTTCAGCTCGGGCCCTCACATTGCCCCCCTGGGAGCGCTAATTCCCATAGATACAATAGTTGTATCCCCCTGAGGGGAGTCAGCTTGCATAACTGTGTGTAAATAATTAAGAAATGATTTTTTTTTATTAGATTAGATGTTAGTTCAAGCCAAAGAGAGGAAGGGCTTAGGCATTCTTCAATGAGGAATTAAGGAAACGAGGGAGTTATGCACAAGGTGGGTCCCCACATTCCGCGTATAGAAACCACGTGATTGCTAAAAATGCGCAAAGTTGAAAAAAAAGTAGGAACTGAAAAAAGAACAGCACCAGGAGAAAAAGATGATCCGAAATAAAACAAAAACGTTTTCTATTTCAACAAAAGGCATGCCTATTTAAGCTTCAGATCAAGAACTCACATCTTCCTGAGAGCAGATTCGTACCGATAGAAAAAAATTCGTTGAGGAAGGAAAAATTCGTAACCGGGAGATTTGAATCAGTAGGAAAGATTCGAAATGTCATAAAAAATTCCTACTGATAGAAAAGATTTCTCCTGGAAAAATGAATTTGCATCACCAAGAAAGATTCCAATCAGCAAGAAAAACTCGCACCCGAAGAAAAATTTGCTTTGGCAGGAAAGATTGATGTAGGCAGGAACGATTCAAAACGGTATAGACAATTCACATTGCAACTGATCTGATGGCTTCACTGAGCACAACCTAAACGGTGAGGAGTTGCGAGACGGGCACAAGATGAGCGGAATGACTGGAAATGAAGGTGACCGCACCCGCAGGGCACAGCAGCCTCCTCTCATGGCCGGGAGCTATAGTGACCGCCGCTCTCATCCACGACTTTCTGCACCTTATCTTGGGCTTCCACTGCAATCTTCGAATTCCCTTTCACTCACTGTCTTCTTCCCCTGCGTTCACCAAGTACTCACGAGCACTTCCTTTGCGCTCGAGGAGTAGCTTCGATTAAATGCGAGCGTTAATTTTTCACAAGAGCCTTATATGCCAAAATAAAAACATTAACAGCTAATCCTCGTTCCGTACAAGACCCGTATGAGAAGCTATTTGGTGCCCCATAAATGCGTGACTGAATAGCAAATCCTCGTTCTGTACAAGACCTGTATGAGAAGCTATTTTGTGCCCCATAAATGCGTGACTAAACCGACTAATCAGAAAAAGAAGAGATGCGTGATTAGACCCCAACGATTGCCTGTTAACTGGTGGCCCGGCCGTCTCCTGCACTCTTAACGAACGCCCTAATTGGGGCCATCATTCCTCTAACACGTCGCTAACGTTGCAAAGCTTGCGGCACGACCAAGGCTATGGCTTTATTACTTTCAAATATTGTTTAGATATATTGCATGCCTACAGCTCGGTATATTTCAACATTAGATGCTGTTTGGTTTAATTACCAAACATTCGTGAAGACCTGTTAGGCTCAGTGAGCAGTTAGCAAATGCAAACCAAAATCAGTACAAACCAAGTCTTCCACTAAACGAGAGAGCAGAACAAAAACAAAGCATTAAATTTAATGGCAACTCTTGATGCGGTGAAGAGATGCTCGTAAACCAAACGTTCCCATCCCTGGTCTGTTAAAAGAAGCAATAACGCATTTATACACAGCTCTTTGTCGAGAAAAACCCACAATTTACCTACAAATAATAACACTTTATTGATCGTAAAAATTGGACATGAACCCTGAAATCAATACCTTAAAGAACAAATGAATTATGATCTCATTCCGAATGAGTAATATGAATAATTACTGAATGAAAATGAGTTGGATAAGCACCAACAAAAACCCTATTAGATAAGTTGGATTCTAAGGAGGCTATTAATTGAACAGCAAGCCTCATCTCAACTGAAGTAACTGACACCCTGGAGAAGAACTGCAGCGCGAATTTACGGAGTAATGCAGCAAACCTTGTTTTTGATGAGGAATAGTTTAGATTATGTTAGTTAAGACTCCCTAACCGGCACAAATGAAGAGCGTATCGGAGAGAAGGAGAAAGGCACTATTTAATCTGGAGATAAGGGAATGCGGAATCTATGCAGAAGGGGCATAGAAACAGTAAGTTGAGAAAGAAGTTCATGAAACAAGATAAAAGTTGAAGAAAGTAGAAGGTGCTGAAAAACAGGACAGCAGTGAACCAAAAAAAGCTGGTCCTCAACATAGCAAAAGCATTTTATTTCAACAAAAAGAAGGCCTACCTAACTCTCAGCTCAGGCCCTCACACATTTCCCCCTGGGAGCGCTAATTCCCATGGATACAACAGTTGTTTCCCCCTGAGACGTTTAGATAAGTTGCAATCGAGCTACCTGACATCTTACCCACCAAAAGAAAGTCTGCAGGAGATCAGTAATGAGACTGATGCGAGGTTCACAATAAATGAGGGAGGTAAAGGCGGAAATACAACCTGACCTAATTCTCTCCTCTCTCCCTCCTTGCTTTCACTAGCGAACGCGGCATGACGGCGCTGCACACGCAACAACAGGGCTTCATTTACTGCTATTTCCTAAAGTGGAAAATTTAAATGAATCATCACAATGACCTCGGACGCAAAAAGTGAACATTAAGTGCCCCCTTACAGAAAAAAAAAACTTTCGTCCCCGCACACTAAACGAAAGACGCTACAAAATACAGATCTCAAGTCGAGTATGTAATGCCTAAAATAAACAGTAAAAAAGAACGTGATGAAATGAGGCGCATTTTGAGGTTCTAGAGGTAGTAGGAATTCGAAGCGAGGAACAGGAACGCGTTGACAGTTCCGCTCAATACACTCAAACTCGCACAGGACCGGCGGCCGTTTGGTTCATGAATGGTGCCCCAGAGCACATCACAGTGACCACTACAAACACTACTGCACTGCAATCAATAGCTAGGGTCTGTTGCAGGCCTGCTCACAACACGGGGGATGGTAGGTACCGAGCGTGTTGCATCACTTCCAGCCACATGCGATCACCTCAGTAGCCAAGGCAACACTGAACAGCTGTTAGCTCGCGCTGCTCGCACCACCACTGCAAGGAGGTGCAACTCAGCAAGGCTCGACGACCGACGTGTTTTCCCTGGTTATTTCATCTTGATAAGCTCGGCCAGCGTCTCGTCAGTCTTTTCAATTGTGATTTTAAGGTTAGTACTCTTAAATCATTACTTAGCGATTTAAACCTCAATATACGTGCTTAAAATTCACAACGATGCAGAAATACCGGCATAGGGGAAAATTTTCGGAAGATCTCACCGTAATGCTTCATGGTCTTCAACGTAAAATCCACCGCTGAGCTCGATCGTAGGATATAAATTCTGCAATATCTACACCGTCGTCTTGATTTCACGTGTTTTTGCCGCTTAAATACAAATCTGGAACAGCGTTAATTCTTCAGGTATACTTGATTGATAAAATTTTCATCTTGAAAAGTATCGACCCTCAACGATCAAAAATAACTTTTGGAACTCATCCTCAACAGTCAATTCGAATTTCGACAATCTCTTACACTGACGAACTATTCGTGTACATTTTTCCAGGAAAAACGCTCGCACAAACTGAGGCACGCGCTTGCCAGGACATCACTTTGACCGCAATTGGTTAAACTGAAGTTCAATGTTCAACGCAAATTTAAAGTCACCTGTAGTAAGCAATTATGAAAATAGCAAACAATAACTGGACTGTGCCTTCATATAGTTTTCATTAAGTATTTATGAAAATTGAGTTGTGATTACTGGTCGGTTAGCAGCATTATGAAAATCCCCTCCGTGGCCACCGATGGCGCACGTTGCGGTCAAAGTGTTAACGCAGTAAATAAATGGTTAGCAGAAAATACGAGCTAGAACATCCATGAGTACAGTTAACAAGAGATTTAGATGCGTTGTTGTGGAAGCTGCGACTGAAGCATAATCCGCACGCACACTCCAGGAATCGGACTGTGAAGCTCAGACATCACATTCCGTTCCAACATGCCGACCTGAAAATCCCGCGAGCGTGCACCAATCGGGCCGACAACATGCACCGAACAGGGAGAGGGAGCAAGTCCCTCGCTCCCTCCCTACCTCTCTCCTCCCTCCCTCCCTCCTACGTCAGAGTCAGCTGATCTCTCTCGACCGCCCGCCCGGCTCAGTGGGAAGAGGGAGGGGAAAGGTAGGCATCCTCGATAATGAAGACTACACTTTTTCATCGTCAAAAACAATCAAGCTTCCTCCCCAATCCGGCATCCTACAGATATCTTGCAAGTTGTCGAGAAATGTTTGAGGGACGGTCCAGGTAGAGAAATGGCATAACTGCCGCGTGCATTTTCACTTCGGATTTTGCAAAGCAACAAAAAGCACTTGCTTTTTATTCAAGTCTTCTTTTTTCGACAAAGGGGCTCTATGATCATAAAGGTACAACAACTGCAGTTAGTCTAATGATGAACGAGTCTTCGCAACAACCTTTAGCACGGAGTTACAGTAGATGCAACGTGAAGCAGTCTTCTTTGAAGAACAGGCCAAGGAAGCGAGAGGACATAAAAGACAAAGAATAAAAATTGAAATGAAATAAATTTCCACTGAACACTTGTAAAAACGTAAATAAATAATGAATATCACAAACTGAAAGTACCATTCCTGAAAACAGTTAATAAGATGTGCACGGCAGCGTGGTCAGTTAGCTCACCCGTTTAATGACGTCAGAAGAGCGACAATAACATCTACCCCAGTCATCTGACATAGCCTTTATAAATCTAGCTCTTTGGTTAGAAAAAACTTCCTGCGTCATATATGCATGTTTGTCCTTACAAGAACCTAACACATTAGAATTACGTTGACATACTTAAATTGATGAGCGCATTTCGTTTTCTGCTGCATTCAAGAGACTCGCCATAAAAATAATAGCTACCCTCCAATTGTCATTGGAGACGAGATTTTGTTAGAGCATTAGTTAGTTTAAGCCTCCCTATCCGCAACAAAGACTATCTAAAGACAGGAAGGAGGAAAGCACCATTTAGTTAGGAGACAAGAGAACGCAGAATCTATGCAGAAGGGGCATAGAAACAGTAAGTTAAGAAGTTCATGAAACAAGATCAAAGTTGAAGAAGAAAATAGATGCTGCAAAACAGCACAGCAGTGAACCGAAAAAAGATGGTCCTTAACATAACTAAAACATTTCATTTCAACAAAAAGTTTTGCCTTACTATCAGCTCGGGTCCTCACACATTTTCCCCTGGGAGCGCTAATTCCCATAGATACAACAGTTGTATCCCCCTGAGGGGGGTAACTTCATACAATTGACTTGTATGAAAATACAAAATAAGAATAAATTAATTAAAAACTCACTTTGAGCAACACTTGTTTATCCCAGACGATTCACCAACTATTGATTTCAAGAAGTGATAATTAAGCAGGAAATCAGAGTTAACACAATATCACTTGGACAACTCACACACACGATACACCGAGCGCGATTCTGTAGAGTGCCAAGTAACTGTTGTAGCTGTCAACGCGGTTGCCACTTCTGGTCCGTTTTGCGGCACTTGCATCTCACGTGCATCATGACCGACACTCTCTGCCTACACGACTTGTATGGGAGCAAGCGCTGAATGAGAAAACATTACCTCCACATTCGCGTTGTTACAATTGTACGAAAGAGAAATACATGGATGGTTCAGAATTTTAAATAGGGGAATCGTAAAACGTTGTAAGATTTTCACTAAAAAGAAATGTTCAAAAATCAAGCTAGACACGATATTTGAAACAAGTGTTCAAGTACAACTTACCTCAGATGAAAACTCAACAATAGGAATAAAAACAAATTATATCTTTACTACTACGCTGAAGAAATTGAAGCAAATAAAAAATACGTATATATCCCAATTCGTAAAAGTTCAAACGAGTTGTATTGTTATTATTACGGTAAAGACCCTTGAAAAATTGCAAAATCATTAAATCTTGAGTCTGCCCAAAGCAAATGAACATAGACCATAGACCGAGTTAGTGAGAATTACACGCAGAACAACCAGCCAAGAATAACATCATGAAACCCGCATCAGTAGCCTGGCATTGTCAAACAACAAAATTGCAACTCCAAGAACTAACTCTGGCACGAAAACATGAGTAACAATCTTGCATTAATGGATTAGATTAGATTATTAGTTAGTTTAAGCCTCCCTATCCGCAACAAAGGCGATCCAAAGAGAGGAAGGAAGAAGGCACCATTTAGTATGGAGTTAAGGGAACGCGGAATCTATGCAGAAAGGGCATAGAAACAGCAAGATTAGAAAGAAGTTCATGAAACAAGATCAAAGTTGAAGAAGAAAATAGAAGGTGCTAAAAAAACAGGACAGCAGTGAACCGAAAATAGATGGTTCTTAACATAACAAAAGCATTTTTGTTCAACAATAAGAAGACCTACCTAACTCTCAGCTCGGGCCCTCGCACTGTCCCCTAGGAGTGCTAATTCCCATAGATACAATATTTGCATCCCCCTGAGGGGATCTTGCATTAATGAGAGAGCACGTAACAACGCATGTGATGTATTTATATCCTGAGGCCAGCCTGTCAATACGGAGGCAAGGAGCGTCATAGCATCGCTGGGTGCAGGCCAACAAAAGAACCAGTAGTTAACGACCCTCTGACGATCATCTTCCCCATCCAACGCAAGCTAGCACAATCAGGTACAGTTGATGACCTGCGTAAAATGGCTTCTTGAGAATTCTTAGCAAAACCTACAAAGCGTGGCCGAAAAAATACTACGTAATTTCAGCATACTGATCTCTGAGAAACCGTCTATCGTAGAGAGAATAACAGTCATTTGTTGCAAAATTCATCTTTTGCCACCAGCTCCACGCATTTGATTGTCAACCATTTAATCCAGCAACAATGGTGCTCGGGGATAAAATTATATCCTTTTGACTTGCGCAGCAAACCAAAAGTTTTCTGAATTTATTTCCATGTCACCTTTTGGAATATGAAAAAATTTACAGACATTGCTCACACAGGACGGAGCTCCAAACCGCAGGGGTGACCGCCTAGGTGCTCCGACCTCACGACGTGCAATTTTTTCCTTTGGGGCTTCCTGAACGCCCTCCTACGGATAACACTGCCTACGGAATTGCAAGACATACGTGACTAATGCAAATACATCTAAATGCACCTCAGTAGTTGTCAATTTTAAAGAAAAAAGAAGCATTTAGATTTACACAACCATGATAACCATTTAAATGAACTGAAATATATTGAAAAAAATTGAGTCATGTTCTGCGCACTCGTACAAAAACTATTATAAAAGCTAGAATCACATGAATTCTAAGTCATAAAACGTGATCACTCCGCTCACTTAACCACCAAATTACATAAGAGCGCAAACTGAAGTGCATCTACTGAAAACATTAGAGTTCGAGGAACAATAGAAAATACCAAGTCATTGAGCGGTAAAAATACAGTAAACTAATAATGCAGTTAAATACAGTAAACTAAATAATTCAGTAAACTAAATATTACAGTAAACTAAATAATTCAGTAAACTAAATAATTCAGTAAACTAAATAATTCAGTAAACTAAATAATTCAGTAAACTAAATAATACAGTAAACTAAATATTACAGTAAACTAAATAATTCAGTAAACTAAATAATTCAGTAAACTAAATAATTCAGTAAACTAAATAATACAGTAAGCTAAATAATACAGTAAGCTAAAAAATACAATGAACTAAAAAATACAGTAAACTAAAAAATACAACAAACTAAAACACACAGTAAACTGAAACATACAGTTAGGTAAAAATACCACGTTGGTGATGCTCGACTCTCAGCCAACAAAAATCCGACCACATTCATGAACGTAAATTCATTTACCAGTCATGTCAGTGAAGGTAATACTATTCGGCAGCTGGTGCAACGCAGCATTAAACAGCACATAGACTCGGATGTAATGCGGCTGCGCTGCAAGTGCAAGGAATGATGCTTGAAATTACGAAAACTGTACGAGTAATAAGAACAAATATGTCAGTAAAAAGCATCTTAAAAGTCACATACAAATTTTGAAAGAAGGTCCTCAAATAAAAATTCACACCTCAAACGTAAAACTTCCCTTATTATTACAAAAGTCATGAAAAACAGCGCACTAAAATGTCACGAGAACAAAACAAAAATCCTAAATTTTGACGTTAACAATGAGCCGGAGCAATTTGATCACGCTGAAATGCGTCCCAACACATCCATTGGTGCTGAAATGCAAGCGCGTGATGGCAGAGAGACCAGCTCTCCTAGATAGAGGAGAGCCGGATGCAGCTATGGCACCTCACAGGAAGGCGACAATGCCGCTCTGTGTGTGCATGAGGTATACGGTGCTTGCGACCACCGGGGAGAGCGCAATGCAGTCCCTACGATGCAAAACAGCCGAGTCCGTATAAAATAGAGTGGTGTAGTTGCAGTCGGCAAAATTTGAACACGTCAGAGTACGTTACTCGGTAACTTAAAACTCTTTTCCAACTCACGGTATTTTTGATGTTAGGTACATACGAAAGCACAATCACATCCGGGCATAAATTAACATTTGAGTGAATTTCACTTTTGGAGTATGACAATGGGATACTAAGCAACAGTTGTAAAACAATCATTTATAATATGAAAGTCACTTAATTGCACTTGGCTTTCCATTATGTACACAAAGTTTATGCTACGGTATTTGTGCTAATTGCCAGCTGTAGCTTAAACTCGCGATGATAACTTACGGAAGACTTTCCATAAACACAGGACGCAACAAGCTTTTATTCATTCTGGCATCGGAACAAACAATGTCCTAAAGTGTAAGAGACATTACACTTATGTTCTGTCAATCGTAAACACCGCAAACGGCGTGATATCAATATAATCAATGAAGATAACTAATATGAAGTAGTGGAAGGTCAGAAATCGCAGAACGAGCGGCTCTCGTTGAAACGATGCGAGTGATTTTTCTATTGGCTTTGCAACTGACGTATTAAAACGCTCAGCCAAGTAGTCATCATCGCACTGCCGCACTTAAGGCACAGAGGCAACGCATCCAAACCGCTTATGCAACTTTACCATGAGCTATCAGCCTTTGTATACATCAAAATAAAAATGAGCTTTCCGCAACAACGTGTTAAAATAAATTTGATATAATCATTGGTGCTTCAAATGGACCTTTTACTGCAGAGGCATGTGTTGGCCTGCGCGCATAAATCCGCTTCATTTTAGAAAGTCTACAAAGAGAAATCGATTTAAGCACGTCATAGATTAGATTATTAGTTAGTTTAGGTCTCCCTATCCTCAACAAATAAGATCCAAAGAGAGGAAGGAAGGAGGCACCATTTAGTATGGAGTTAAGGGAACGTGGAATCTATGCAGAAAGGGCATAGAAACGGTAAGATGAGAAAGAAGTTCATGAAACAAGATCAAAGTCGAAAAAGAAAGTAGTAGGTGTTGAAAAAACAGGACAGCAGTGAACCGAAAAAAAGTTGGTTCGTAACAAAACAAAAACCTATGTTATTTTAACAAAAAGAAAGCCTACCTAACCTTTAGCTCGGGCCCTCACATTGTCCCCCTGGGAGCGCTAATTCCCATAGATACAATAGTTGTATCCCCCTGAGGGGTTTAAGCACGTCATATAACAACCACTAACTAACTGTTAGTGGAAAATCTTCAACAAATGCGTATAACCACTTTCACCTGCTACAAAAGTTTCCTCATAAAACACCGTAACTATAAAGTAATATCACAAGTCACTACAAAAATATTTTAACCATGTCTCAGATCATACTACGAACTAATATCGAGTTTCTCTAATATTGAGAAATAAAATATTAATTAAAATTTTCCTGTCAACTCATGAATATTCAAGCCCGTAGAATAAAGTGAAGTCAGCGATCAAACAACGGAGTGAGTGCAATGACAGAGCCCTGTCGTATTTGAATCGAGCAAACAAAACATAAGGACGTTCAAAATCGAGAAGCAAAAGATCTACGACACAGACGAAGCTGCGATAAACGATGGAGGAAGACAAAAAATAATAGTTGCATCAATAACAAAGATGTCAAGAATTACAGGGAAGAAATCGCTCGTGAAACAGAAAGTATGACCTAAGATGATACCTTAACAGGATTCAACAGCACGTGCTACACTCGAAGCCTTCAACGAAAAAAGCCATTTCGAAAGTAAGGCAGCAGCTATTCATTTGGCTTCACGCCAGCTGGAAAGTAAAATGTCCCGTACAAAAAACATAAGGAAAAATTTGAAGTTTATGCGTCTCCTTCGCTAGCTGTGCGAAGATGAAACGGTTTTAAGATGAACTGGAAATGAGACTACTGCTGCAATCACGTCATTTCCCCCTTAACCTATTTAACACCAGCATGCACTCCAAAAAATTCTTCCACGCGATAGGATATTATAACGAACAATTTTAGTTCATTTTCCAAGTGAAGCTCACTCTCTGTGGATAGCGTGAGAGTTTCATTAGATTAGATTTGTTTAGTCGTTAGTTTTAGCCTCCCTACCCGCAGCAACAAATGCGATCCAAAGAGAGGAAGGAGGAAGGCACCATTTAGTATGAAGTGTAGGAAACGCGGAATCTACGCATAAAGGGCATAGAAACAGTAAGTTGGGAAAGAAGATTATGAAACAAGATCAAAGTTGAAGAAGGAAGTAGTAGGTGCTGAAAAACAGGACAGCAGTGAACCGAAAAAAGGGTGGTCCGTAACAAACCACAATCCTATTTTACTGCAACAAAAAGAAAGCCTACCTAACCTTTAGCTCGGGCCCTCACATAGGAGAGTTGCATTAAAGCTGTAAAAAGTGTTCTTCAAAGAATAACGCAGAGAGAACGATTAACTTCAGAGAACGCATGGCGATGAAGAGACACGCACGCAATATTCGTAAAAAAAGACAGCCCAGCGCCTACACTAATATAGTTATGATAAAATAACAAGCATATGAAAAATTGGATCCATTTTCAAGGAGGTCATAAATAGTGATGTACCGATACCATTTTTTTGGCCGATACCGATACTCCGATACTTGAAAATACCGATACTTTGACCGATACTACTACCGATACCGATACTTTTACAACTATATTAAAATAAAACTGTTATAAGCCCTACATGGGTGCTATAATAAAATTATTCAATAATACATCCAATAACATAACAAGATTGACAATGAAGTTTTTGATTTTGATTAATAAAACTGCTCTTGCTCTGTTTACTTCATTGTTAAAAAAAATTAAATCCCTTCGATAGATTAGTGTCTCTAATCGTATTACAACGTAATGTAGACTAGCTCTAATGGCAACTGGTTCCAAAGGTGGACCAAAAAAATCGAACTAGGTTTGAACGGAACTTCAACCAGGTTTGGACGAAACTTCAACTAGGTTTGGACAAAACTTCAACTAGGTTTGGACAAAACTTCAACTAGGTTTGGACGAAATTTCGACTAGGTTTGGACGAAACTTCAGCGAGTCGTTGAGTAACCATGAGTCAACAAATAGATGATAGAAAGCAGTTGAAAATGACTCAATGTAATATAATAGTAAAATCGCCCTGCAAAATGCTAGATTTTGCATTTTAATGTTATTTTTCCTGCTAGGTGATAGATTCGTACTTTAATGCTAAGTTGGCAACACTGCAGTCCAGTGTCATAGTTTGATTCGTTTCCCTCACAAAGTTTTTCGGTTACGTCATCTTTCCGCTCTATTGTCGTGTGGTACCGTAATTAGCATGTACGAGCAAATATGTATTCATTGTTTAGCAATCTTTATTTACCAACTGAGGTTATTTTCCGACTATATTTAATTTAAATGCTATTTTTCCCCATTTACAGGTGTTAAATAGTAGTACAATGTAGCATTTTGTCTCAGAAATTGCAGCGTGAACGCAAGCAGTATATGTGTGTACTAACACACAATGTGCAGAAGCAAACACGGCTCTTTTCGGTTTGCGGGGCTCTCGAATTTTTATGTTTTTTTTTTGCCAAAGTATGTATATTGGTGTGAAAAACACGAAAATGATAACCATTTTGTGGAGAAATGATTTATTAAGCTCAAATCCATCAACATTTTATGAAAAACTGCGGTTTCTCGGTTCTTTTTTTGCCACGCAAACTCACTCAGACAGGAATCTATCATTTGTCGGTGAGTGCCTTCCTGACGTTTTTTCCATTTTTAGACTATGCCATACACTCTCAATCATTTGAGTGTGTGCACCTGTTGCAGGGTCCACGAAGTTTTCACTATGATTAACAGTGAGGTATTTGAAATTATACCCTTGGTTAGGTTAGGAACTCTTAATGAATAATCTCTCCACAAAATTAAAATCATTTTCGTGTTTTT
>JACJUY010001009.1:47241-77709 GCA_014220935.1 Platorchestia sp. MABIK | reverse complement strand
CGACCTGTTCGACCTCTCCAACATATTCCGTACATCAGCTTCGCGAAGCGTGACAGCTTTAAAGCGACATGCAAATTTGCGCCCTACTGCAGCTCCAACTTCGTGCATATAAATCAATGGGCAAAACAGCCTTGAGAAGAACACGTTAAATGTTTAAAAATTGAGGCCAGGGCAAGCTTTCTGCAGATGTTAAACATAAGCATTCGATTAACAAACACCGTAAAATTATTTTTACTTAAGATAGAAAGACGCAAACAACTAATTCCAAGGAATGAATGCTGAAGCTTCAATTTAGTTAGTTTGACATTGAATTTAACTCGTTTAAATTCCAACAGCTTTATGGAATTAAACCCATCAGAGAACTATACCATGAAGGCACTCGCTAATATTACGAAGAACTAGAAAAAGAATTTAACAGACTAGAATTTTACATTTGGAGATAAATTTTAGTTAAAAAGGCAAAATTCTTTCGGAAAAGCACATTTTTGATACTACTTACACGACACCGGTTTTTAACATACACCTCATCTGATTCCTATTGAATAGAGGCTTTAATTATGACACGGGCGTGACTCATTTACTGCTTCAAAGAATTTAGACATCTCAAGAGGAATGCACAAAAACGGAATGGAACTACATTGAAGCTCCCACATCAGTCTGACCTTTCTGGCTAGATTCTTCAAGATGGAATTTTTCAATTAAAATTTGAGAATTTTGACCGCAAAAAAGGCCAACCTGGCAATCCTGCATCAGACCGGATCCGAAATAGTACGAAAAGGTTGTGGCAACTTCACACATGATAAAATCTTTCACTTCTGTCTCTAACAAACATAACATAATCACATAGCAATAAACGTAAAATAAACTGAAGTGAACATCGTACATCTTACACTTGTGAGAAAAGGCCATCTCACACAATAAACCATAGAATGTTTTTTTAACAAAGTAAAGTTTTGGACACGGAGGCGATGGCCCATCAACACAAAAAGGATGCAACAATAACCAACTCTTGGATATCGAGTCCGGCCCAAGAGGAAGTCTCGACGAAATTTGTCTACATCACTGGTTCTTACTCTGTATTCGACCGAACCCAAGGGGTTCAGTGAGTCGAACTCTTGGGTACGGAATGGTTCAGTTTATGCTCTATTACAGTATATAGTTATATACACTGATTTTGAATTTGAAGAAGAAAGCACATTTTATTTTTCCAACTAAGAATGGTTCGATGAATGCGTGTATGGAACTTATGGGGTTCAATACCTCCAACAAGGTGGAGAACCACTTACTTACAGGTATCGAGCCAACTAAACTGCACACCAACCTAAACTAAGCAAGGGGAGTCCAAAAGAGGCCGAAATAAAGCAAAAACGAGAGGCCCAGTTAGGGCAAGAAAGCACCAGTTAGCTGTACAAATAACGCAAGAAAGGCACAGGTGCGGAGCTGGGCAGTAAAGAAATGGTAGTGGCCACGTCGCTCGTTCTTCTGCCTCGAGCGAAACGAAGAAATACTGAGCGGTTGCAGCTCCAAAATGCGGTGCAGGGCTCCCAGACCCGACTGATGATCTAGTGTCGCAATATGACGTCTATTTATGGCCTCCGTAATAAATGTCATCGAATTGTTTACAAAAAGGGAAAATTGCAGGCTGTCTTAAGAAGAAACTCTCGAAGAGAGGCTGAGGGACGTAAAGTAGTAGCTACGTAAACTCTTTTACACTCGTAAAATGAACATAAATTTTTCAGTGAATAAAAACATCAAAAAGAATATAACGAACGTGCAACTTCTACTTTTCCGTTATAAATTGACACATTCTAACATCATCCAATTTGTAACAAAACGGCCTGAACAAAAGAAGAAGTCTATTCTACTTCAACGAGCAAAAAACGATGCCTATTAAATATCCGGAACCAAACAAGAAATCTAATCTATTACAACAAAAGGAAGGCCTGCCTAACCATTAGCTCTGGACCTCACATATTCCTCCTGGGAGAAATAATTCCCATAGATTCAATACTTCCATCCCTCCGAGAGGGAAAAAATAAATGAGCTACAGTACTACATAATAAAGTTCCTCATAGCCAACTGCAGTAAGTTCTACAGATGTTCCGGCGAGTAACTATGGTTAGGACAGAGAAACGCACATGTTACCATGCTCTACAATATTCTTCTGACATCACACATCAACAGACGACAAAAAGTTCAAAACGAAGATGTAATGATGCACGTTTGAAGAAAAATTTGACCGTTCCTTCTACGCCATTCCTTTCACACCGTTCCTTCCACAGTCAGAACAATATCTCACATAACGTTGGCTGTCAGAACCCACAAGTACAAGGGCAAACACGGCACCTAGAAAGCGGGTATAGCGAAACTAAACATCCAACGCTGGCCGTGGAGACGTAGCACCTCACCGCGGCCCTCAAGACGAAGCCCAATAATCTCCGGCAGCACTAGACCATTCAATAGGTCAACTATTGAGGATCAGGGCAGACCGCCGGAATTAGGCAGAGCGCTGTCAGGATCGAGATGCCCGATAACGCCGCAACTTCACGGGTCGCAACAGCGCTCCCGCCTCACCTTATGCTAGGTGGCCGCTCACGCTAAAAGAAGGCGTCAGGTTTTCGAGTGTCAGAGCAATAAGAGTACTTGAGTCTACATTTTGAACCTTCACAATGTTGCCACTGAAAGATAATCCCCAAAATATTGTGTTAACATGTTACGAAACCTAGAGATGCCAAGAAACAGTGGCCCATTGTAAAAATTTCAAACCGAAAAAATAAAACATCACTTCTGACAGAGCATAATTTGACCATAACAAAGCAATTTCAATCTGCAGCGGATTTAATTGAAACGGAAACACAATAGTAGCAATATGTCAACAGAAAAAGTCGTATTCACAGCACAGATTGCTTTCTGTCTCCCCCACATGCTCTCTTGATGGTCAATCAATCGAATTCAGTAAAAGTTAACAGACTAATTAACATCAGTACTGCAGTTGCGCCAAATCAAAGAGCAAATTAAATATATGTACGGTGTTTTGTAGTTGCCTAAAGTGACTCGAAACAAATCGCAAAAAATGGTAAACGCTGCAGAAACACATAACAAACACGTAAAAAAAAGGTTTTCGAATTTTAATCACTCGAACACTCGTCTGTTACCGATATTAATTTCGGGCAAAATAACGATAAGACGAGATTAGATGACCCGCAAATTTGAGCTTCTCTTGAAACAAAAATAAAGGTGTTCCAAAGAGAGGAAAGAGAAAGGCCATTTAGAATGGATTTAGAGAAGGAGGAATCATTGCACAAGATATACATATCTCCTCCCCCCGCGTATCAGAAGAGCAAGATTAAAAGATCATGAAGGAAGATGAAAGTTTAAGAACAAAGCAGTAGGTGCTGAAAAAGCACTCGACCGAAAAAAATGGTCTTCAACACAAAAAAAAGAAAAATTTTGTATTTGCACAAAAGAAAGGCTTGACTTTAAGCTCGGGACCTCACATCTTCTCACTGGATGCGATAATTCTCAGTTGTTTCCCAATGAAGGGAAATGTTTCCTGTCTCAGAAGAAGTTCCAGAAGACTAAACACTGAATTATCTTTAGCATAACCCGTACTCAGTGAACAGTACCTAGCAAATTTTCTGGGTGATGAATGCTCTTGGGCAATAAAAAAAAAGGTTGTCAAGGCACACAGTTTCAACACTACTGCCACAAAGATTCTGCGTAGTCCCTTCTTACACGACGAATAAACTTAGTAGTAGTGTTTTTATTATTTTTTGTTCAAAATTTTCATCCTTTCACTCGAAAATCATTTTCATGATTTTAAATTCTCTTAAATACATTGGAGTAAACAAAAGTGTTGTAACCGTCATGACTCGTTAGCTGTTATTTCGCAAAAACAGGACTATAGATACATGCACACATAAAAACTTCAACAAAAATCTAGCAAGCACTAGATAATTCAAGGAGAGCCATAATAAAAAAAATTCCTCGACATTCAACAACGGATGGCCATGATGTAAAAAGATACTTAAATATTGGTACCAAACTCCGTAGACTTATTTCCATCCTTGAAGTATGATCGCCAGATAGGTGGTTCCAAGTTAAAATCTTCCGAGTTTTAGGTTCTCCATGGCTAAATTTTACTTAAAAAAATTTGGGATGAAGAATTTCACATAAAAACTTGCTATCCTCTCAAACCTGATGCCAAGAACTACATACGATTTCGAAACACGCAAAAGCAACTTGACCGTGCGCCACGTAACGCCAGCTACTTAATGCGCAGCTTTTTCCCTCGGTAAGCATGATACAAACGCTCCGTTTCATTGGGAACTGAACAGCATAAGCAGGAAAGTTAAGGGAAGCTGCAGCACAAAGCCCCTCACCTCGCATAAAGCGCAGCGATAAGGGCGCAATGAAGTGACTGCTGCCGGGGCGCCTCTCGCATCGAGTGCATCACAAACACCAACATAAGATAACCCAACGACGCGAGATATCCTGATGCGAGCAATATACGAGCGCCTGACGTCAACTCACGGAAACTTGCAATAACTAAAATGCTAGGATCATAATTGCTGAGCACAATATGTGCATAAAATAGCACTATTTCACAGAGCAAGGAATCTCGCAGGAATAAGAACAATGAGATATAAACGAGTCAATGCAGAATGAAATTAATTTCGGTAGATGTTCTTTTGTCTGTGTTGTGAAATGCTCCTTTGTGTCACGAGCCACATTGTCGAGCACTGTAATGGCCAAGAGGTTCTCAAAGCGAGAGGAGAGCGGCAGTATCTTACATTATTATAGAACACTTCATTTATGTTGGACCATCATTTCGAACGCTAACCGTTATCATTTTGGACGACCATCATACATTTCACACGATCATCATGTATCATTTTCACACGATTATCATCCATCATTTCACACGATCATCATCCATCATTTCACACAATCATCATCCATCATTTCACACAATCATATGTATCATTTCACACGATCATCATACACTTCATACCATCATCATGTATCAAACGATCATCACGCATCATTTCACAAAATCATCATACAGTATATCCAACAATCATACATTAACTTTGTGGCAAAGCTTCCTGTTCTACATTTATCGCGTTGATCATGTAATGCTCACACAGTGAAAATAAACGCCTGCATATTCAAAGTACATCCCCGACCTGTGTTCAATTTCTTACCACCGACATGGGTTCAGTTTCTTACCACCGACCTGGGTTCAATTTCTTACCACCGACCTGGGTTCAATTTCTTACCACCGACCTGGGTTCAATTTCTTATCTTCTTGTAAAAATCCAACATTTCGAACATGTTGACGCAATATGAAACAAAAAGCACATTTTTAGGTGTTTCTTAAAACGCACGCATTTAGTAATCAAATTTTCAATAAATTAATCATATTGAGAAAAAATGCGATTGCGTTCAACAGAAGAAATGTGAGACAGCTGCAACACACACATTATGAGGAGCGTGTGTGGCACACAAGAAAAGCTTGAGTTCAATAGCAGCTGAAGCAATCGATAACACTATTCTATCCAAAATGAAATAGTTATCTGATACACTCTTAGTCTAAAATTAGTTGTTTTTCAGTTTATACTCGCTAAGTTGGACGCCTCAGGTATGACTCTCGGATTTCATCAATGAGCTTCAGGTCTTGAAATGATAGCGACTTTTGAATGAAATCAGTAATCATCTTACATAAAACTCCACCGTTTTTTAGTTCAAAAGACATTTCTAGGGATATAAAATTAAACCTTAACCACCTTAAACACTGCTGTGAACACTTGTTTGCTTCAGTAAATGCGCGTTACAACATCGTCGCCCTCAATGTTTGAAGTTAATTCCTGGGAAATAAGATGGATTTTTTTCAGACCCCTAATGACAGCGTCTTCGGGCAGCGCAGTTGACCACAGTTAAGAGTCAGCTAATTACAGCCAGGTGCAACTGACGATGCTCTAGTGCACTACTGTTCATATTAGATAGAATTCTATGAAAACAACATCAATAAAACATTTATAAAACCAAATGGCACCACGTGAGAAGCCTGGACAAAATGTCAGATGAAGAGAAGTCGCAACACGATGCATGCAAGGAGATTTGATGCATCTCAGTCACCAGGAAGGAAGGCCGTGAACTTGAAGGTGCCGCACAGAAATCCTGTTCCACTAGACCAGGGAGTCCTCAGTTCGTGAGTTAACGAAGCAATAAATCTTCGTCTCGCAAATACAATTAACGCCGAATGACTGTCCGCACGTTATCTAGTGCACAGACGCAAGACGAGCATTCCTCAAGGTCGAATGGAGCTGTCGGTCTTTGACCAAGGAAAATGTATGCTTCTTGAAATGGAAGCAAAGCGCTAAGTTACCTCAAAATGTACGTGCACACTAAGTTTTGAAAATACTTAAAAATTAAGATCCTTCACTGGTAGACACAGCCAAAGAGGGGTAACAATATCCATGTCAATGGTCGATAATTTCTCAGCAAATATAAAATAACCGTAAATAAAATAGAATTCAATTCCTTTAACAGAGGTAATACATAGCAACGTTGTTCTATTATTTCTCAAGGGTAGTTTTCCTAAATAAAGATTGCCAAATTTTTTTAATTATGCCAGTGATCACTGAACAACTGCAACATACTTGTTCAACAAAAAGATTAGATTAGATTAGATGAAGCGCGAGCGTAAGATAGATAAACTAGTTTAATCCTCCTTAACCACACCAAAAGTTTCCCCAAGAGAAGAACACACTAATTAATAAGGAATAGAGGACCCCTGCACGTGGAGGTTTCTGGAACAAGATAAAAGTTGAAGAAAGTAATAGGTGCTGGAAAAAAGGACAGCAGCGAATCCTAAAAATTGTCTATATTATAAAACGAAAAACCATTTACACTACAACAAAAAGAAAGTCTTGCCGATCTTCAGCTCGGAACCTCACGTCAAACCCCGGGAGCGCCAATTCCCACAGATACAACAATTGAGTCCCTCTGAGGAACCAAGGCCACCAGAATCCAAGTAAAATATAGCTTCGATCTTTCCTTATTTTTTCACTATATAAGCTCCAGCGCGTTCTTCACTATTCGAGAGTGTTTGTCACACGGTAAAGTTGTACGCAATTGGCAGTTTTCGTTACTACACTTGAATGTAATTCATCAATACTCACTAAACATTCATTAATCACCACTCTTTCATCTTGAATAAATTTCAAAATTCACAGTGTCAAGTGAATTTTCAACTCCACCGACGACCGTGCAGTAATAGAAAAAGTCGATTTTCAAATAAGTGGCCAACCACGCTAGCTAAGGACAACAAACGATTCCCTTGGAATAAATCCGCGTAAGTACTTACAAATGCCCAAATACAATAATTCGAACTCGTGACTATCGTGTCTGGCAATCTCTTCAGAGAAAACAGGCGCAGTTTGAAGTTCCGCACGCATATTAAAAAAGCACGACTCCAGCCAAAGCAGCATATCCTATTGCGCCCACGATTTCACTTGAAAAATGTAAGCTCGTTCTAGCCGAATATCCACATTACTAGAGAAGTTAGAAATGGGGCAATCTGCACGCAGATGGAAGACTCGAGTTGCCGAGAGCGCAACAAGTCATAGAAATGAAGCAATATAAACGCAGATCATCCTCCGTGATAGAAGACTCAAGTTGCCGGCCAAATAGCAAGGCCAGATAGAGCGCCACGAGTCACGATGGCGTCACAAACTGCAGCCAGATCGATCATGTTCCAGCGCAGCGGTGAAGTCTCAACAGAAGGACGCTTCATGCAAATCCTACAAGATATAGACCAACTTTGAAGAGGAGTATCAAGTGTTCGGACAATAAAGCAACACGGAAAGTTCATCAGTAATTCAAAGCGATAGAGCACTCGCGTAGAAACTGTCAAGCGATGCTAGGCTGACGAGAAAAATTGCAGTGATTCAGTGTAACTACAAAGCTCGACGAAATAAAATAAAACACGCAACGTTAGTTAAGGTCAATTATTCGAAGTCGAGTCTTTGAGTTTTTACACTCGTAGTTCATTTCATTACCATATTAAAATTTAAATCATGCTAAAATGATACGAGAACATGACACAAAAATGAATGAAAAGACTAAAAATACAGTACTACATCAGCAATACCAATCTCTCCTTGCAACTGTATATAACATCTTCCACTGCACAAGACCCCCCAATAATAATTGAATTTCACAATATGCTTCATGATGACGGTGTCATTAGCCTTTCCAATAAAGGTTTACCGATTTTTTCATGTAAGTGACTCGGAAACTTACATTAGTAATCTAGTATGACGACCGATGTTACGGACAAGACAAACCTTGACTTAAAACTTGTGGGGGAAAAAGTCAAGCTTTCTCAACAGCACCCCTTCATTTAACTAAAAAAAATGCACAACGTGAACAGAACACGCTGCACCTGTGTTGTGTTGGTGCAGCTGCAAGTTAACACAACACACCATGATAAAATTGTTCTCAGAAGGTAGAAAACAGGCCAAGGCCAAATAGAACAAAGATGTAGAAAGAGGGGCATTTGGACACAAAAAATGAGCAAACAAATCCTCAAAAACTGTCGGGCGCCTTCTCGCAGGCAGCCACGAATGAAAAATAAAGACGAGTTGAAGTTCACAAAACGGGAATCCCAGTATTTCTTGCGAGCGGCTGCAGCTGATTGGGAGGGCCGTTCAAGGCAACCTTGAGGAGCAAAGAGTTCTTAAGAAACGCTGACGGGATCGAATTTATTGCGACGACACAAAAACTTCCAAACAAGAAACGAAAAATGATTCAATTCTTCGACGAGTTACAGAAGAGAAACATTACTACGCTCATTTTCTACTATTTTAAGCAACCGCAAGAATATTTCTTCGAAGAGCAGGATCACTTTGACTAAGTAACAGAAAAGAAGTGGGAGTCGACCAAGTACGAAGTTGGCGTCTTAGATTTACGAATTTGAATAATTTTCTCGAGCAATTTAGTCTTCAACTTGAATTGCAACAGAAAGTCCATTTCCCTTGACGTCTTAAACGAGCAACTGTGAGAACACAGCGAGTGCAACAGATATCCGATAGGTTTACCCTAGTTACACAACAGCAAGATAATCGTACATTGAACAAATTAGATTAGATCACACATTAGTTTAAGCCTCCCTAACCGCAACAAAGGCGCATCGAAGAGAGGAAGGAGGAAGGCACCATTAAATATGGACTCGAGGGAACGAGGAATCTATAGCAAGGTGCATAGAAACAGTAAGTTGAGAAAAAAATTCATGAAACATGAAATTCGAAGAAAAAATTGAAGGTGCTGAAATTCAGGACAACAGTGAACCGAAAAAAGATAGTCCGAAACAAAACATTTCATTTCAACTACATGAGGGCTATACTTAACCGTTAAGGCGGGACCTAACGTTTTCCCCCCTGGGAGAGCAAATTCCCATAAAAACAATAATTGTATCCCCCTGAGGGGGAACTAAAGCAAACTTCTGACCATGTACCAGATATTAGTATACTTACCGCACAGGGAAAAATAAGACACGTTTGTTGCACCACGTTTCCCTTCGACAAGACGCAAACAAGCTAAACGCACCGCGACTCAGTAGATGTGACTACAGTGGGCATTTCTATTTGACGCGACACGCTAGAATGAAGTAGAGCGACTACTTATCGCATACACAGGAGGTCGGCTACACAAAACCTCACCACTGGACGATTGAGAGTTACTTTATGCGATGAAAGTGAAGCGCCTCACCTCAACACCTCTGCTGGAACCCAGAACCCGTAACTGCAGCATGCGTTGTTGCTTGTGCGGTAGTCAGCGAAGCCCCTGGTGATCAGGGTTCCCATGTTACTGTGGCGAGGATGGACACGATGAGTGTGTGCTCGAGCATGATGAGTTCATGGATCCATCTTCTACTGAGTTACTTCAAGTTTCTTCGTTTTACTAAAAAAAATGAATGCAAGTGTACTCGAGCATGAGTTCATGGATCCATCTACTACCGAGTTACTCTAATTTTATTCGCCTTTACTCAAGAAAACTATTGATTCCAATCCACTTTTCAGAGGAAATTCCATCTCTACTGACATCAATTACAACTAAAACGTGCTGAATGCGGACCGCTCACTTAGCAACTCTTGTTTGAAAAAACATACACAATATCTTTGTGAATTTCAATTCTAACTGACGAGTTAAGAAAATTTGGCAAGTTATCATAAAACAACTCAAATATTAATTATGGTAACGGAAATGTTTGTAGAAAAGCTGAACGTGGTACACTTAAAAGTCCCTTGTATTAAGCTAACACTGCAAGCGTTTCATTAGCGAATGATTTATACAGAAGAGTCAGCTTTTAAGCGAACTAACAGCGATGTTAAACTGGCGATTTTTGTCGCTGATTGACAAAATCCCACAGGAAATCAATGGCTGCCAAATGAGTTCGGAGCAAAGCACAGTCCAGACTGGAGTGGCACAGCACGAGCTGTTCATTAATTAACAGAGGGCGACATTCCAGGCGTCACCTCGGTACCGTCTAATATAGCCACGGCCAACTTCAAGCGGACGTGCGCGTCGAGTTCTGCTTCAGCTAACACAACAGCCGAGATCTACGTTTCTAGCAGAAAAATTAGTAACTGCTACTATAAATCCCACAGCTAATGCAACACTTTTGACTAAAAAATTACTAACAATGCTACAACTAATGTTACATTTTTCATTAAAAATGATACAACTAATGCAACACTTTTGACTAAAAAATTACTAAAAATGCAAGAACTAATGTTACACTTTTGACTAAAAAAAAGACTAAAAATGCTAAAACTAAAGTAACACTTTTGACTAAAAAAGACTAAAAAAGCTAAAACTAAAGTGACACTTTTGACTAAAAAAAGACTAAAAATGCCAAAATGAAAGTAACACTTTTGATTAAAATAAAAAGACTAAAAATGCCAAAACTAAAGTAACACTTTTGACGAAAATAATGTGCCAAAAAATGCTACTACCTACGCAATACTAACTGGAGTTACAGCGTTACCCACGCGTTGTTTCGTTTAGAACGAACGCATAGTTCATGTGATAAGCTTCATGAAGCAGGTTCAACAAGGCAAACATGTATGCTTCACAAACTAGGGTGTAAAATATATCAAGGAAGCGCTTAAATAACCTGATAAATACTGTTGATACACAACAAAAGTTGGTTGACATACAATTAACTTGGTGCTAAATTCCAAATTCGATTATTGAATGTATTTCCCAGAAAGAAACAGTAACTCAGAGCGAAATGCAATCCTTCAAAATGTACTTGAGCAGGCATAATACAACAGAGTTCAAATATTGCGTAGCGTGACCTTAATGAATGAATAAACAATGGCAAAACAGGTCTTGAAAGCATTCTAAGCTGCAATCATAAAGTAAAAGCCCAGAGATCTTGTCAAATTAGTGCAGTATTTTATCCCTTTTGTTTCCTTTCGTTGACCAGGCGCTTTCAAGACACGATCTCAGCAGCGGTGATGCCGGAAATAAGAGAATCCTGTTCTATACATAACCACGCCTAAGTAAAAAAATTGATTTAAAACAATAAAGAAGGGTCCACATGTTTACACAAGAATCATACACGAGATATTTATTTCTAACAGCCTTGGTTTGAACGCGCTGTCCAACTTTCGAAAGAAGAACTTTCAGTGGCACTAAAGGCGAGCATTGAAACTCGGCGTCTAGGCATTTCTTATACAAGTCACAGGACGCAAAAATCCGGACCTTCCGCGCAGAAGTTGATTCTATTGCAAAGTTAGTGGAAGGCCCATATCGCGGCGGCCAGGGAGAAACAACTGGTCTCCGGAGGCGGAAAGAAGCTAGCGAGCGCATCTCGCACGCCACCATAAGAGTTCCACTGTAGGATTTGAAACGCGCAGCAGATAGGACTGAATCAAATTAAATAAAATTGGCTTCAGTGGACGGTACAATCGTATGGGAGATTTTGTGCGACGGCATTCGTGGGCCACAAAATGGGCAGCTAACCATGCGCATTATCTCGGTTCCTGTAATCGATTAACTCCAACATTGCCTCGTATTGATGCGATAAAACGTCTAAGTAAATTCATCAGTGATCAAATTATTTGCATAGTCTGTTTACAGCGTTCGAAAAAAAAAGTCTGAGTTAATTTTATTGGTACAAAACGCAGGAAAAATAAAAATTTTCAAATTCATTCTATCTTAACACCGCTCAGCAATAGAGTCTAAGAACTTCCATGGGTGCACTATTTGCTCTGTCGCAAAACAGACCATTCAGAAACGACAAAATATTTCGCATAAGATTATTTCATTGTTTTGCACTTCTCGTAAGCTCACACGAATCCAAAACGTACACACGCTCTCCCTGATAGTCCCCCAGCGACGTTATGAGGCTTCAAAGAGGCAATTTAAACCAAATTTGAAGCCTAGAACGGATCGTAAACTCAAAGAAATCTGTGAAAGACTTCACTGGAAAACGATCAATCCTCCCGAGACAGCTACGAGACGTAGCCCTGCCAAGAAATTTTTATGGTAGGAAGTTGGTGGCATTAGGAGAACACTGGCAGAAGCGGGCACTCAATGAAGCACCGATTAGGTCGACAAAGCTTCGGGACCTCCATAGATAAAAGTTAGCGCCAAACTTGGCGAGGGAAGATGCTCGGTAATTCTTTTTCTCTCTCCATGTGACAAGCGAGTCCGACGTGCGTACACTCAGACAGACGCAGTAATGATGAGATCTGCAGTACCAGCTATAAGCACGTAATTTTGTGTTCTACAGGAGAAAACTTGTATTTCCCTAAGCGTGAGTGAGAGAAGGTGAAGTTTACAAAGCCTTATGACAAATTAGAGCATCAGATTAGATTATAGGTTAGTCTAAGCCTCCCTAACGCTACAAAAAAACGTATCGAAGAGAGGAAGGAGGAAGCCACCATTTAGTATGGAGATAAGAGAATGATGAATCCATGCAGAAGAGGCATAGAAACAGTAAGTTGAGAAAGAAGTTCAGAAAATAAGATATAAGTTGAAAAAGAAAGCCAGAGGTTCTGAATAACAGGACAGCAGTGAACCGAAAAAAGGTGGTCCTTAATATAACAAAAACCTTTTATTTCAACAAAAAGAAAGCCAACCTCACTCTCAGCTCGGGCCCTCACATTTATGAGACAGAAAACACGAAAAATGAACATATCATCAACGAAAAACGGAAAAGTTTATTAAGCTAGAAGTAAAAAAATGTAACAAACTTCAAATTAACCATGACACTGAATTTTTCTTGAAAACTTCAAGAATAATGGATCTGAAGACTAATTTACAGAGCTCAACTCATTCTTAACGTAGTTTTTATCGGCAGTAGCCCAGCGGTCTTTCATAATAAAACAATTTTCAAGACAATATCGTAAATGCTGTAAAAATATTTATCGAGAAAGGTTTCTTTTTCCGTCAACCAACCAGAGAGCAAAGACACACAACAGGACTTTCTGAAAGTTTCATTTGAAACAAAATTTTTAGATTATTGCTGTCTCTTCAGCAAGGACAAAAATATTCTACCACAAATACGACAAGAACTTGAAAATATATCGAAAAACAACTAAATTTTTTACCAATTTGATAAGTTCCTGGAAATTAAAATTATGTATACCACCGTCTTCCGTTGAAAACGTTAGAAATGAAAAAAATCGAGTAGACATGCAACACAAATTTGAAATCCATTGCACATGTCTTTTTCGCACCGATGAAATTCTAATACTAAATTTAAGAAAAGAACCCAAGTAAAACGCTCAATAGATCTTGTTTGTCCACAGTATAAAGAAAAACTGAGTTAACTCTACGCCTTCTAACAATTGTGAACATACCGAAGCGACTGAGGTGAAGTGGCAACTTTCAGACAATAAATTCGATCTGTTGCGACTACGAAGGTAACAACACACCGACAAGTCTTCACAAACGTTACGAATAAACTCACTTGTATAACTCGACGATCACACTCGCGAGCTGCATGTAGAGAAGCACGAGCAGCACCAGCATTTTGTGACGAGCTCAAAAGAGCTTAAAGCTATCAGAGAATTGCCAAGAATGAGGCGTCAACACTCAAGGGAGTGGAGGATTAAAATGTCCACACCTTCGTGCACGATCAAAGCCTTGCCTCGCTGCCACCGAGCACTCTTGATGCTCAAAGCGTAAATTGAAGGCAGTTATTGACGTTATGAAAGACTAATTCATCACTAAAAAACTGTTCTCCTCGTATGAAGACGGATGTGTATTACATTCAAGCGGAACACCGTCTTCGAAATTGATAACAAAAATGAAAGACTAATTCACCACTAAAAAAAAATTACTATCGAATGAAGACGGATATCTATGTATTACATTCGAGCTCAACACTGTTCCCGAAATTTGTCACACAAATAAATACTACACAGAACGCTAAACGTGAATATCACATCGGGGTAATTTGAACAAGAAATAAAATTCGTTCAAGTAAAACATGTTCACTATGAAAACTTCCACTTTCAGGCATAAAATACAGCACGCCGCCAAACACTGTTGTAATATAGGGTAACACGTAACAACCGCACTATTTTGAACATCCTAAAACGCTCTATTTATCTGTAACATTCATACGCGGAAAGTAACTGTCGAGACAATGTTAACTTTTAGAACGAGTTTTCTTTCATACCTACACACACACGTCAATGTTTTCACACTTTCACCAAAATTCAGTCAAAAACTAATAAATAGCGCGAAAAGTTGATGGAATGACGGTTTAAATGAAACTTGTTAAAATTGTTTTAAGTGGAACTTCATCAATCACTAGTCATAAGTGCACCCCGTGAAAAAAATCAATCCATCAGAGGTTGATGCATCGTATGGCACGGCTTACATCAGTTTCAAAGGTTGAGGGCACAAAAAAACGAAATTAGACTGGCAGACATCCAGGCAGTTTCTTATCTCAAGATCACTTAGAAATCGAAAGTTTAGAGAACCAAGCACAAAGATTAAAACTAACAGATAGATCACTCAAACGGGAAAACTTGGACGCAACTTTTACTATGACTTATTCAAAAGGCAATGATGAAGGGAAGATGAGTCCCGAGAGAGACCATATGACTGCAAGAGAACACACATACACACAGCCCCAGGCCACCAAGAAGCTGTGTCAGGTACTGAAGTGGGCAGGATCAGTCAGCGAGCGATAACACATCACTGATAGCGCATTCGCACGACGAATCACTCGTTACGACAATGATAACTCGCACACCAAACCAAGTCACTTCGCGTCCATCTTCCGCTCTTTCTTTCCGCATTTTTCTCTTTCTTTTAATAGAATTTCAGAGTTCAGTACATAATTAGCGAACACATCTACATCGCTTGTACACCAAATTGCATCGAAAATCAAGTTTCGAATGTATTGAAAGGTTTTTTTATTTGAGGAAGTATAGTTAGCAAAATCAAATGAATAAATCATTAATACCTGCCATGACTTCAAGGTTCATTTCTCAGTGAACACCGCAGGAATAAAAAAAAATACATTAGAACAAAGGCGCACAAATTTTAACATTCTCCTGATAAGCAGCAACTTGTGAAATGATGTTTTTATCTCAGACTCGCACCGAGAGTGACAGTCCCACACAAATCTTGTATCATGTACATCAGTAAAAAGTTGCACTACGAGCACTGAAACAAATGACCAAATCCTGCCTGGATGCAAACATTGCAGACGCCAGTACAATGGGGATAAAAATGCTAAAAGTTCATTTTCACTACACTGTCCACCTACTTCACATAGTTAATGATTAGCATTTACCAAAAATATTAAGATTATCACTTGAGAGAGGAGGTAGCACGATGCGCTAGCCCCTTGAGAGAAGAGTTAGCACGATGCGCTAGCCCCTTGAGAGAGGAGGTAGCACGATGCGCTAGCCCCTTGAGAGAAGAGTTAGCACGATGCGCTAGCCCCTTGAGAGAAGAGTTAGCACGATGCGCTAGCTACTATAGCGATCACGGCAGTAAATATAACATCGTCTCTGCAATTTCGAAGCCTACTAAATAGAATCAATTTGGGACTGCAGCCGCCCGTTAAATCAGAGGGATATCTCCAACAGGAAAGAATCGATGTGGCGCAACCACGAAGCAGACCAGAAAAGTGGAATTGAAGCTTGCTAATTGAAAAACTTGTGAGGGTGAAGTTTTAATGGCAAAGTCGAGTGAGAAAGCGTTGAGGCTTTGCAATAAAGTAAGGTATTGCCCGGGCTAAAATGTGGCAGGCTGACCGGGGCGAGGCGAAGGCCTAAAGCGAATTTCACAAAATTTTGCGTTGTTGCAGCGGACAACTGACATCAAAAGTACACATCGTCTGCCCACGCTGGGGAGGGGACTGAGAGGGAGGGCAACAACTTAGATCAGATTGTGAGTTAGTTTAGACTTTCCTAGCCACGGCAAAGGAGTTCTAAAGAGAGGAGAAGGCACCATTTAGCATAGAGTAATGGGAAAGAGGAATCTATGCACAAAATGTGTTCCCACACAAGATTCCCTGCGCATAAACAAAAAGGTTAAAAACAAGATATGAAAAAAAGAAGAATAGTGGGTTCTGAAAAGAGGACAGTAGTGAATCGAAAGAAAAAGAAGTCTGTAACAAAACAAAAAGCTTACTTTATTTCACCTGAAGCAAAGCCCACCTAGCCTTCCAACAAAAAAACTCCATTGCTTTAAATTCTGCATCAAGACTCGTGTTTGTGAATGCCTTTAATTGCAAAGATTAGATTAGATTATTAGTTAGTTTAAGCCTCCCTATCCTCAACAAATGAGATCCAAAGAGAGGAAGGAAGAAGGCACCATTTAGTATGGAGTTAAGGGAACGTGGAATCTATGCAGAAAAGGCATGGAAACAGTAAGATGAGAAAGAAGTTCATGAAACAAGATCAAAGTTGAAGAAGAAAGTAGTAGGTGTTGAAAAAACAGGACAGCAGTGAACCGGAAAAAAGTTGGTCCGTAACAAAACAAAAACCTATGTTATTTTAACAAAAAGAAAGCCTACCTAACCTTTAGCTCGGGCCCTCACATTGTCCCCCTGGGAGCGCTAATTCCCATAGATACAATAGTTGTATCCCCCTGAGGGGGCTTTAATTGCAAATGTGCCATGAATTTTATATTTCTACCATTTATAGAACAAGGTTCAACGGCAGAAAAATTAAATTAAAAATCAATTGTTTATAATTAATAATTACAAATTTTTTTGAGGCAGAAAAATTATCATCAAGTCCATTTATTCTCCTTGATTACTTCGATTTAAAAAAGAAAATGCAGTCTGCCACTGATCTTGTTACAACTAAGTCACTCCACACGATCACACTGGCTATTTGAGTTTAAACAGAGGACTACAAGTCGTACCTGGAAACATCATTTACCAACAATCTTGAAGTCCCCGTTGTCCAACCTAAACGTATTTTCATCCATGAACATCACCTAACACCAATGACCGAATGACATTTCCAGCAAAAATAAAGCAGTTTCTTATTCAACTCTCTAAGCACAAGCTGTGGCCCGTGCAGTTGCAGATCTTTTTGCAGCTGATGTTGGATCGTTTCCACAGCAGAATCTTTGAAGAAAGTAGGATGTTTTTTTCAAGGCTGATGGCTAATATAACATCTCGATATCACTTCTCGCTTTCGGACATTTTCGAAGCAAATAGAAATCTTTTTAGCAGTTGTCAAGGCTGATGGCTAATAAAACTGAACCTGAAATCACTTCTCGCTGTCGGATATTTTCAAAGCAAATAGAAGCCTTTTTAGTAGCTCCAAAGCTTGGCTTTCTCGGTGGTCCACTATAGGAGGGAGAGCTATGACAGCTTTTCATCCCTGTCATACGCAGGTCTGCAAGCACAAGTACCTCTATTCGTTCCTGATGCCATATTGTGAAGCCCTGGGTCGTTACATGCATTGAAAGTTTGCCACGACCTATTCTCACCACAAGGCGAGTTATACTGCGAAGCGAACAGTCGGTTGGATAGTGTCAAATAGGGCAGTGGAGAAGAGCGGTTAGGAGATTCATTCTTGTCGAGCTCAGGGACGCTCATTAACATTTTGACCGCAAAGTGCGCCTCCGGTGTCCACGGAGGGGATTTTCATAATGCTGCTGACTGACCGGTCGTCACCAACTCAATTTTGATAAATAATTCATTGAAGCTAAATAAAGGCATGATCCAGTTGATGTTTGCTATTTTCAAAATCGTTCACTACAATTACCTTTGAAGTTCAATCGAATATTGAACGTCAGTTTAATCAAAGTGTTAAAACTTAGTGTGTTGGCGAGCAGGGGAGCTCACAATGCTCCAGTATAGCGTATTATATCTAGCTCCCTAGTTTTATTACACGTGAAACCGCGAAAACGGACTTTTAGACATTTGAAAATAAATCCAGTTTTCAAAGTAATTACCGTAAAAATAAGCAATCCACATGAAGGACTCGCTCCGAATGATGAAACACGCGCTTTACAAGTGCACTTCACTGGGAGCACTAACATCGCAGAATATCACTTGGCAATATATCACCAAGCTAAATTCCGTACATTCACCCAGTTTAAAATTCGGAACGTTCACAAAAATAGGAGCAGAACTCGAGGGACCTGATAATTTATTGAAGCGAGTTAGACGCGGTTTGCGCAGTCGTATTGACTAACGAAGCACTACCTTGGCCTCTTATTGACCGATCTTGCTGTCCGCCGAACTTTTAGGGCTAAAGGCACCCACTCGTCCAACGGATTAATTAACTCACATTGCACGACAGGGAAGAATAATTTTAACGAGTTGGAACATTAATCAGAGAAGCACGCCGTACAGCCGAAAATAACAACCAGATTAATGATTCGCATTGATCTAAAAATATGTGTCCTTGCAGATACCTTTCACTCAGACTTTATATCTGTAGTTATTCGGGGAAACAGCAGCTCAAGTCAAAGTTTTTAGAAGTTATTTAGCGACCGTATCTGAAATATAAGTAGTTTGATGCTATCAAACGGCTTGGTTTCAATAAATCAACCTTTCAGAAAGATTCGCAATTATATCTCTTAAAACTACTTAGTTTTTCATTCAAAAGCGAAGCTCACATTTTTAGGAAACGTCTGGCAACGTTGAGTCGCAAACTGAATAGAGCTGTAAAAAGCATTGCTTTTCAGCAGTTCCCAGACTTTGAACAACAAGCACGGGTCAAAGTTATGAATCCCCAAAGACTGCGGAAAACAACATCTTTTAATTAAGATGACTGGCATGTTAACCCTGAAAAGTCCGCATCTTGTACTCACATCACCGTTATCACAACCACCATCACTAACTGGCACCGGCATCATGTAGTCACCGACATCACAACGAGGAAGTGACTGCCACTCGACAATGAACTTCGAAGAACACATAAGGGCACAAATTTCACAAGGAATAAAATATATTAGAGCTGTTTCGGAAAGTGGATTTTGAAATCCACTAAGACGGTTAAGGTTAATATGGCCACCAACCACCGCGCGAAATACAATAAAAAAAATGCCGCACACCCAAAAGTAGCCATAACACAGCCTGCGTTCATAGAACTGATCTTCATGTGATTACGTGTCGCATTGGCACCGCTGGCAGCGAAAGTTTTACTCTCGACTTGGCTGCGATATGCACTATTTTCCTCCGCAAAAATTATCAACTTGATCATGTTTCCAAATAAAATTTGTGAGCGTCGCACCTGACAATCCTGCAAAATTGATTGCCAAGTGTGAAGCTTTTAACACTTTGCCTACGACGTGAGCCACCGGTGGTACACGGAAGCAATTTTCAAAATGCTATTGACCTACCAGTTGTCAAACTCAATTTTCATGAATTCTTAATCAAAGCTAAATGAAGGCACGGACCAGCTTCTGTTTGCTCTTTGTAACATTACAATTGACTTTAAATTGGAGTTGAATATTGAACTTAATATTTACCAGCCGCAGTCAAAGTAATGAATTTCATTTTAAAAGCTAAAACTTTATTTTGACAAAAACAGAGCCTATAATGTAAGCAAGTCGATAGCAGAACTTTCGTTTGCGGCTTTGATACAAGTAAGTTGCTTGAGAAATGAGCTACGGAGAGGCAAGACCTGCCAAAGACCTCGGAAGGAAACGCGCTACTTCAAGGTTCAAATTACAAGCTAGAAGCGCTTTGAAGATGGAACACGTGCAAAACACTAACAACTTCATGAAAAGCACGAGGTGTCTGGGGGAACTATTGACACTTCACTTTCTTGCTGCCGCGGGTTCTTCAAAAGATTTTTTGATAATAATTACGTGCTTAATTAGCTGTAAATGTGATCCCGTATTATAAATCGAGTGCAAAGAAACTCGTCTTTAATTTAATAATCTCATTAAAGACGTGTTTCTTTTCCCTTTTATTTATAATTCGGATTCACAAAAAGCAACCCATTGATATCTGTGCTTCCGTATTCACATAAATGTTATGTCAGACATGTTAAACTGAACGAACCTCCATTGACAGAAGTAACACCGAGAACAGGCTGATCTGACAGTACACTGCACCAATTGACGCGTCTTCCGGTAAATGTTCCTGCCTACAGAAAACACTCAACACGATCACCGCGTTTCCGCGGTTGTTAGGATAGGTTGTAAGTAGCAGAATTGGGAAATCGAGTTTACCGCCCGAATACATTTTCATCTTCCCTAAGATGTGTGAAAATGCAATTGCATGATAACATTTCATCTCGTATGATAACAATTATTTTGTTAACACTGCCTATTTGGGCACAACAGTACCACAAGGTAAATTGCTCATTTACGTATCGGTGTGAACGAACAGTATTTCAATTATTTCAACATCTTTTTTAGAAGGGATTTAAACATATGACGTAAAATATAATCATGCTATTCCATTTTCACACTTCTTAGAAAAGGCACAATTTTTCTTCGAGGGCAGAGAACGTGTTAAAAAAGATCGCACAACAGGAGAAATATCATTCATTCATACCGGTACGTGAATAAGCAATTTACCGAATGTTACACACATGGCCCAATACCCGCGGAACGCGTTAAAACCCCAAGTCAGATGGGATCGGATGTGGGAAGCGACAAAAGAATGAGGACACTCTGCTGATTCTCATCATCACATTCTATCCTATTTCCTCAGTTGCAACCTCTCAAAGACAACGAGATGTACTCGATTGTAATAGCTGAGTGAAAAAATTGTGCCATCTGTTCTGAAAGGTCGAAAACCACTTTCCATATTTCATGCTCATCGAAGACGGAGAGATTGAGCTATGCTGCACTTTTCATCGCCAGACCCATAACACCGTCAACAAATTTCGGTCTCTCAAGATAAATTTAGAAAGACAACCAAAAGGCAGTGTTCAATTTCGCTCTCTGCAACAAAGAAATAATATTGACAAAAAAGAGCAGTTGAACAGCAGACAAAGAGATTTGGAGCACATACAAGATGGAAAATGAAATGCATGAAGAGCCTACAGTGTTTCAACAATGTAAGGTAAGTTAGTTTCAGCATCCCTAAACACAACTAATGTTGTGCTCGTAAAAGCATAAAGAGGAATGCATCATCTAGTACGGAATGTTAAACGAACAGGGAATCTATGCACAAGATGTATCCTCACATCCGACGCATGAAACCACGCAAGATAGTAAGAAGATTATGACACAAGACAAAGCCGAGGAAGAAAATAAAAGGTCCTTAAAGATGGGCAACAGTGAACCGAACAAAATGAACCGTAAACGAACAAAAAAGAAAAGAAAAACTATCTCGCTTCAACAAAAGAAAAAGCCTACTTAACCTTCAGCTCAGGACCCCACATCTTCTCCCAGAGAGCACCAATTCCTCTACACAGAACAGTTGCATCCCCCTGAAGAGCGAAGAACTTACGTTCAACATCGAACGCATCCCCTTGAAGACGAAGAACTTACGTTCAATATCTAACAACTCGCACGCATGACCTAGATCTGCACAACGAACCGAGAGACGTGATCTAAAATCGATAGCTGAGACGAGACATCACGGCACAAACTCGATAATTTTGCAGGGTTCACAAATGGCAAGCGAGGAATCGGCGGCGTCAAGGCACCACCGCGATATTTGCATGGGCGGATCTGCGCCGAAATTTAGGATAAAAAGGAAAACCAACGTGGCTCAGAAAATCATGATAAAATTAACTTTTCGGATTACAAAAATGCTAGCTGAAATTGTGCGGAGCAAGCAAGCCCCCTCTCGTGCACGTGACACGCGTGCTATTGCCGGGCTGCGGGGGCCGGCCTGGAAGGCTTCATCACACCCACCAAACTCTAATATGACCGACGGAATGGAATTGAAACACGCTGACGATCAGAATGGAAAAATATGTCCAGGATGATTATCAGAAATGCATCAAAATAAGTTCCCTTCACAATTTTTCAAGAAAATAGATGCCAAAATGCAAGTTTTAAAAATGATTGCAGTGTCTCTACATACCTTGAAGGGAGTGGGAAACGGAGCGCTTCAACGAAGGAACTTCAAAAACCTGTGTGAGTGTAACCATGTAATTAATTGTTAAGTGTTCTCTACAAAATACCACGAAGCATAACAGTCAAAGGAATAAATAAAATCAGTTTTGAAGCACACGACAAGCACCTACAGTAAACGTCCAACTCTACATTAAATAAAAAAAAGCGTAAGCGCATGGTTGACTTTCGGCAGCGTTCTCAGCTACGCCGAAAATTCAACAGGGTTGAAAGACCTCCCGCATCGCCGACGTTCGACTTTTCACAAATGAGCTTACAAATTGCCCAAAGCTCTTTAAATGATTGATTGATTATAAGAAAGTTTTAGCCTTCCTCTACCACAACAAAGATGTTTAAAGAGAGGAAGGATGAAGGCACCATTTAGTATGGAGTTAAGAAAACGCATAATCTACGCACAAGGTGCATAAAAACAATATATAAACTAAGAAAGAAGTTCATGAAACAAGATAAAAGTTGAAGAAGAAAGCAGTAGGTGCTGAAAAACAGGACAGTAGAGAACCGAAAAAAGATGGTCCGTAACAAAACAAAAAGCTTATTCTATTTCAACAAAAAGAAGGCCTACCTAACCTTTAGCTCGGGACCTCACACAATCCCCTGGGAGCGCTAATTCCCATAGATACAATAGCGGTATCCCCCTGAGGGTTTAGCAAAAATTAAATAGAGAATAAAAGCCTCGGTAACGTCTGGGTTGCACTTTTCGAACTTACAGCAAACTTCTGCCAATGTTATAATCTTAAAAGTAGAATTTGGCGCACCCGAAAAGCGGGCCGTCGGCGTCCGAGTTCAATTGTTCACACTCATTCAAGACGACTTTTAAAAGCCATCTATGTAAACACTCCTTAAGAAGAGTATGTACAACAAAACCGTGGCGGTACACACGGGATTCATTTCCAAGTTCACCCAGCAGACATCATCCATTCTTGTTCGATACCTCCGCACAAAAATAAGACCAAACCTTGACGATACCGTCTGTGTGCGCTTCATTTTAAGAAATCCAGAAAAAAGGCAGGAAAATACCTCCGCACAAAAATTAAACCGAACCTTGACGATTCCGTCTGAGTACGTTTCATTTTCAGGGTATCCAGGAAACATTAGGCAGGAAAATACCCCACGTAAAAACAGCAGTCCCCGCATAAAATACCCCCACAGGAGTTGCATAAAAGCGTACTTCATAACAGAGGGAGATGGCAGCCCGACCATCACCCCCACAACGGTGCCTGGTCGCCAAGTAAACTGTGTCAAGGCCTGGGCCAGAGAGAGGTCTAAAGAGCTCATCAGATTATTTCCCGCAGTCGCGGAAGTCCGAGAAAAGTCGCAAGAAATGTTTGGTGGCGCTAATTCCAAGACTTTGGGGTTCCCTCAGTAATGGAGTATCAAGGTAGAGCGAATTTTTCCAGGCTAAATTTCGGAAAATAATACGAGTCCGCTAAAATTTTCGAAAAATTAAATGCATTTCATAACATAGTGGTTTTCTTTCATTGAAATTGGGATAATAGCATTAAATATAAATGACCCGAGAGCAACAAGATGTTTTAATTTTCAATCAATAAATTAGTGTTACTAATGTGATACGTACAGGTATCATCAATTCTATAATTCAAGGAGAGTTGAAACACGGACGAACAATATTTCTAAAGTTGGAAACAAGTGAAATAAAACTAATGGAGCACAAAATGCACCTAATTCCATTTCGGCTGGAATACAGCTCAAAGAAAATTTCACTTCCCAATGAACGCCAACGAGGATAAACATCACCAGCGCAATTTGCTGTCACGAAACTTATATGAACAAAGGCAGTTCCATGCGCTCCAGCGCAAAAAAAACTACCAGGCACACACACCCACGACAGACTGCAGCAATAAAAATTATTCCGATTACTGAGCACTGAATATTTGTAGCCTTTCAGTGTACAAGTGGAAAGCATTTTCAAGTGTTCATGAAAGAGAGGAGTGCTAGCCCTAATCAAAAGAGATAAAAGAAAATTGGCACGTACTAGATTGAATTGGCAAGTTTTGCCCACTTTTGCACGACGTCGAAGGAAGACTAATGCAAAGAATTCGCTGAACAGCAACACGGTGCTCTCTGATGCGATGTAAAAATTTATTTATTCAGTACCAAGTAAACAATCGAACCTGAAATTGATCAATTTAGCCCGGATAAAGCTTGAAACCTCAAGCACTATGAGTCGAGCCTGAAAAAATCCCCGGAAAACGCTCAATACATTTAAGTTATTTTTCCCACAAAATACAACCGTTGTCATCTACGAAAATGAAGGACGATAAGGATGCAACAATTTCTCAAGGGCTTTCAATAACTCTTCCATTGCTTTAAATGTCGTTGAAATAATGGCAAGGCTTCGCATCACCAGCATAGTGATGCCCAAATGATGGTCTGAGTGACTGAGCCCTGACACAAGGACGGTGATGTAGCTAAAACTCCGTACTGTTTGTGACTCACTAACGCCAGTTTGAGTGTTTGAGCAAGAAAAAACGACGGTAACAAAAAACGACGATAACAAGAAAACAACGATAACAAGAAAACAACGACGATAACAAAAAAATAACGATAACAAGAAAACAACGACGATAACAAAAAAACAACGATAACAAGAAAACAACGAAAACAAGAAAACGACGATAACAAGAAAAAACGACAATAACAAGAAAAAAACGACGATAACAAGAAAAAAAACGACGATAACAAGAAAAAACGACGATAACAAGAAAAAACGACGATAAGAAAAAACGACGATAAGAATAAACGACGATAACAAGAAAAAACGACGATAACAAGAAAAAACGACGATTAGAAAAAGCGATGCAAACAAAAAACAACGATAAGAAAAAGCGATGAAAACAAGAAAAAACGACAAGAAAAAAGCGGTGAAAACAAGAAAAAACGACAAGAAAAAAGCGATGAATACAAAAAACCATTACAAGAAAAAACTAACAAGGAAAAAACGAAAAGAAAAAAACGATGACACGACAAGAAAAACACGGTCGGCTGAACAAGAGCGCAATTTAGAAGCGTAGCTACGCCTGTAAACCAGCCTGGCTCGTCAGCCCCGTTATGAACAAGAAAAAAACACTGCCCGACGAGCAAGAGCGTGACAACACCGCCTGAAGACGACGCTGAGGTCGCTGAGTCAGCGCTGGTGAGATGGAAGAGGCGTCGCTCCAAGGGTCGAAACACCGCCAGCTTCCTCCTCCACAACTCCGTAAAAATTCCATTGTCCTTCTTGTCTCGAACAGCGGGTGTCTTTACACCCTCATAACATTACATTTTTTAATGTACAAAACGTAACTACTATTCAACGGGCCAAAACCGACAAAAAATAATTCAATGTCGGGGTGCAGAGATGTAAGCTTGATGAGGTCAAATAAAATTTCTGTTGCTCTAAAATTGCAATGGTCAAGCACAAGAAAGAAATAATTAGGGACAGTGACGTGATTGATTTATTAGTTAGTTTCAGCTTCCTTTAAAACAACTAAGATATTCAAAGAGAGGAAGGCTGAAGGCACCATTTAGTTCAAGAGTTGCAGAAACATATAATCTATGCACAAGGTGTGTTTTCGCACAGGATCCTACGCATAAAAACAGAAAGGTGAGAAAAATGATTAAGAAACAAAAGAAGAAGTTGAAGAAGAAAATCAGAGGTGCTAAAATACAGACCAGTGAACCAAAAAAAAACTGCCCTGAACGAAACCCAAAAATATATTTGATTTGAACAAAAAAGGCAACACGTGCACAATACAACACAATGCAACGCAATGCAACGCAACACAATGCAACGCAACACAATGCAACGCAACACATGCACAGCACAACACACATGCACAGCGCAACACACATGCACAGCGCAACACACATGCACAGCGCAACATACATGCACAGCACAACACACATGCACAGCACAACACACATGCACAGCACAACACACATGCACAACACAGCACACATGCACAACACAGCACACAGCGAACAGCAGCAGAGCAGAGCGGCGGCGAGTGAGGACACGAGCTCTTACGGCGCGCCCTGACATTGTAATGGCGAGAAATGCAGCAATTTCGAGCTGCCAATAATTCTTTATGACGGAGCGAAAAGGAGCTCCGGACGGCGCTGTAACGCTACGCGCCCCACGCAATATTGCTCAGAAAATGAAGATCAACTCTGCATACGAGCGAGGAAACATATATTATACGTGGTCACTAAAAAATAAAATGGAGCAAATAAATGTTGAGTTTATTCTATATTTCCTGAATATATCATGAAAATGTTCACGAAGTACAAACAACGCCAAAACTGAGTAGTTTCGCAAATTGAAAAGCTCGATTTAAAAATCAAAAACAACAAAATAATAACTCGGGAAAGCAGTGAAATTTTCATTAGTAGACCGTGGCTAAGAGGCAGGGTACTATCCTAGATTCAGTTTACAAGCACTGCAGACACGGTGCGACATGGATCGCCTAAACTTGTGGTGGTGCTGCTGCTGCCTCACAACGCCTGAATATCACAATAACAGCAGACGGTAGTTCGACAGCGTGTTAATCACTTAACCACAAAAAAGTGTTTCCAATAGAGGAAGGATGATGGCATCATTTAGTGTGGAAGGGAACAGGAATCCATTTGCAGAGTTATTCCCCATTAGAGACCTTCTGCGCACTGAAATAGAAAATTAACGAAGTTAAAGAGCAAGATGAAAAACAGAGAAAGTTAAAAGTGCTTAAAAGAGACAGCAGTGAACCGAAAAAGATGGACCATCACAAAAAAACTAATGCTATGTCAACTAAAGGCCTGTCAAAAATTCCTACCGGGACGTCACACCTTCCTTGAAGTGTTAATTCTTATGGATGCACTAGTTATATCCCCCTTAGGAGGGAAAAAACCCACGAAGGAAGGGTTCCCTTTATACAAGCCGAAATCATTTAATTTTGCCCTTTTAAAATAATAATCGGGCAAATAGGATAGGAGTGCCCATAAAAAAAAGGCAGACCCCACCATCCCAGAGAGCTCATCAAACCTCGTTTGTACTTCACAAAATCAAGAAAAATCGTCGAGATCACTCCTGTTTGAAAGGCCTACACATAACATTCAAAGGTGAGTACTGTATGATCAACACATGCGTCAACACTCTCTTCGATAAAATATGAGCACGACGTTGATCAACAAAACCATTTACAGGTCCAAACTAATCTGTTTTCATTCAATCTATTTCTCAACTTAGATTTGCCCTTACTAGATTCCAAGCGCAAGTCTAGAATTCACGTTTCAAATTCCAAACAGAGTGCTGAATGTTTGTTATTACGCACGAAAACAACCACGAGCGATCGCTCTCGAAATTGACCCGACACACAAGCGGAATAGGGCAAGACCTCTTCGAGCGGAAAACATATTATTCATGACGGATCATCAGGTACAGAGAAGCACGGAAGAAACGGGGTTGCAGAGGCTTCACTACAAATTCCAACGTATTATTACTAAAAAGAATTCCTCTCGAGTCGAAATGCAGTGCATCACCAAATTCAAGGCATTGAAAATGCAACGCAAGCTACGACATGCCGATACGAAGTTGGGACGAAGTCTCGTCTGGGCGAGTGATTGAGGTCACAGCATGATTGTCTCCTTAGCATCAGCGAGACACAATAGCACAGGCTTGTCTTTCCATCTCAGAGTACGCGAGCGATGCAATTCAAGGTAATACATGGCAACACGATAAATAAGTGCACGTGTGTTATCCCTAATTTGAGCATAGCAACACGATAAATAAGTGCACGTGTATTATACCTAATATGAGCATAGCAGCAAGATAAATAAGTGCGTATGTGGCATACCTTTTTTGATATCCAGTGTATGGAACACAAGACGCAGCAGTTCCGTTACCTTCCAATCAAGAAAATATGGACTACAATTGGATGGCAAATTTGCAGAATGGCCTAACCCACATTTCAGAGATCAAAACTAGCAGAGCGGGTTAAGTGATAATTTCACCTCATAGCGGCGTGGATGTTTTTCAGGCAGAGTGGCCTAGTTCCTAATTAGTTCCTATAATTAGTAACTTGGCGAGGAAAAGCCAGTTTGGCAACCCTGCGATGAACACCACGCCTCTAACTTGAGTGTCTTAATATTCTGTGTTTTGTGGATTAGGCCACATTCTGTGACTGTTTTGCGTACAACCCGGATAGCATTGGTGAGTCAGAGATCCCGCGTAGCATTGGTGCGTCAGAGCGCGAGTCCTACAAGCGGCCTGACGCCGAGTTCGGCGTGACCCACTAAATCATCACCAGACAGACGAAGGGAGCGAAGAAGAGAGTTTTTATTTTCTCCGGTTGCCAGCACATCGTAACACCCATAGTACCTCGCTGACCTCATTCCACCAAAACGTTTAGACAAAATCATGACACTTCCACAGTTTAATCCCTGCGATACTACACTTGAATTAAAGCCGTTAGAGTGTCATTCATACCAATTTGAATCAAATTGAAATGTTAACAAAGAATGCCTAAAGGCATGACACTTCCACAGCCCAATCCCAGCGACATTTCACTTGGATTGAAGCCGTTAGAAAGTCACACCGATAGCATCAAATTGGAACGTTAATATTAAGAAGGGCGCCTATAAACGGCACGAGAAGGATGTAAGGTCTCGCAGCGCTGCAAGAGAAGGTGAATACTACACTTGGACTGAAGCGGTTAGAAATTAAGTCACACCTATAGCATCATATTGGAACGTTAAAATAAAAAAGGCGCCTATAAACTGTACGAGAAGCGCCTCGCAGCGCTGCAAGAGAAGGTGATCGATGTCACTTGGGGCGCAGGAGTTGCGGCTCTTCAAGAGCAAGGTGCACTTAGAATCATTACGGCGGCTCGACGCCTCGCCTCACAATGCGCGCTCGCTGCAAATTGGTCGGTAGCGGCAAGTTGGGCTCTAAACCCCGACGCTTGAGCGCTCACCAGCCTCCTTCACTCAAGTTTTTCTACTTTCAAAACCGGCCAAATTCAAGAACTGGATCTTGTTTACAGCACATGCTGCTTGGCAACGGCTCCTCCAGTTTTTTTGCGCTTTTTCCTCGCGGTTCAAGCAACCGAAATCGTGATAATGGTGCACCGTAAAGCCAACAATGTGCGATGGCCTAAATTGTACGAGGAAGACGGTATATCAAGAAAAACAAGAGAAATGAAAAATAGTCGAGTTTCTCTAAAACGAATTTCGCAACACAACAAAGGTTCATTGAATTAGAAAGCTAAAAGCTTGCAATTGTCCCGTGATCCCAAGTACTTATCTTCTAGAGATTTACGAAAGTCAAATAAAATCGCTTCGAAAGAGCACTGATCTAGAAGATTTCGGGGTAAAGAAGTCGATATCGACTGCCAATAATATGGACGACCATATGAGAAGGTTGCCTCATTTCAACAAGTGCGTTCGTATAAGCTACGAGAATTCCAGAGACGGTAAAGATCAGAGAAATAGATGGCGCAGGGAGCCCTCTTTCTCTCTCGGGGAGGCGAGCCCGATTGCAAGCGACAACAATGGACGGTGGAGGAGGAAGCTTGGCATGGAAAACAAGCGAGGCGGACGGAACTGCCCGTCCGTCTCATCTGAAGACGAGCGTGGAGCAAAGGCCAGTCGCATGGCGCGAATAAATAAAAATAGGTTCAATTCGCAATGAAGGATCTCAGTCATTTTGAATTATTGAACTGCGCGCATTTGATGTACGCTTCACTTGAAGGAACTCGAGTAAAAATATACTTTATGATCATACAAATCTTAGCTTTTTAAGACAAAGTCTGTGAAGACAATGTAACACGCTACGCCCCTTAAAACAACACAATGCTAGGGGCGTGTGATCACAAGCACAACACAACGCTAGGGGCGTGTGATCACAAGCACAACACAACGCTAGGGGCGTGTGAT